>JANUWG010000629.1:0-11000 GCA_025175695.1 Eugenia klotzschiana
TACTTTTCAGTTGATCATTTTCGAACATCTGGTAACATTTTCGGGGCATTGAAGGATTTGGTCGCATGCCCGTGATTTCACTTTTCATGCGTTTACCTTTATAATTCTAATACATTTTGCAATATTAATAAAGAAATAAATGTCTAATGAATTCTCTTCCATCTGGAGAGGGTATTGTTTATTCCATTTTCCAATTAAAATGTTTTCGCGAATGTAAATGATTGAATATTGCGAAATTGACTCATCGTTTTGCGTGAATGAAAAGTGAACACGACCAAAGTCGGTGTACCTACCATCGAATCAAGAATTAAGTTTTATGAATCAACGAACCAATCAAAATCAATCGAAGTTAACATCGATCTCGGCTATGATTAATTACTTCTGCCTAATTATACCCTAGCGTCCTCACTCTCTCTCCTGTAGTCTCTGCAATGGGTACTACTAATATGGTTTACAGGAATGGAACCCAAAATACCGCTGAGCCAAAATCCTATTTCCTTAATCAGGAGGTCAAGAAAAGTATGGACCTTATTTTTCATTATAAACCGTATTCATTCGGGCATGATCGTAACCGATACATGATAATACACACGTAGATAAATCGATGGTAAGCGATCGAGTTTATTTTCATGCTGGGCGTTCAAATTGGGAAACAAACAGAGAAAGAAAGGAAACAGGAAAAGAAGGGAAGAGAAACACACGAGATCCGGAGAGCAGATCATGCGCCATATAATTGGAGGTGGGCCCCGCGAAAAAGGACGGACAGGATCACTGTTCATGTGCACGCGGGTGCGTACTGGCAAGCACCGATGGATCGCCAGATCATTTGATTGGGCCTACTTTTTCCCAATGGGCCCCCCCAACTGCTTACTCTCGCACGTCCTCGCCCTCTTCGCAAGCTGCAATCCAATTTTCTTGGATGGCTTTTTCCCCCAATTCCCTATTATGGTGGATAATAGCAACAACAACAATAATAATGATAATGACAATACTAATAATTTATGATGGATATATTTTCAGGATAAACTCCATGTCGATCCACGGGTTCAATCTCAACTCGATATGACATTACATCGAGATTTTTCTGCATGTTTGAATAGCCGTCCACTCGTCACTCGTTATCCGATATATTGTGCGTTCCATTAGATCGTGTATTTTTTGTTGCGCCAGGTCCCATTGATATTGCGATCCATCATGACGAAACCTTCACCGTCGATGCTTTTGAAAATGGAACTACGCTAGCATCGATAACCCTGGGTAAAATGTCTGAAAGCCGAGCTGACCGATTTAATATCGAGTCAACTCTCGAGCGAACCCACTTTCAGATCTCGATCGAAAACTCTGAATCGCGTAGGCACTTGGCAAGGTTCTCAACTCTGACCTCAAGTTTGATCACCGAGACCGCCTGATCCTCCCTTCGATAGCCCTTACCAGTTCGATTCTAGGGTTCAACCGGCTTTTAAACCGGCGGCTATGTGATATGTATTTCAAGAGCCCCGGAGGTAATTTTATACAACTTCATAGATTTTACGTCGACGCTAGAATTTGGAATCCATTTCACCGCAATGAAGAGAAGGAGTCGATTCATGTATGCGCAAACCTTCCCATGATGCAAAATGACACGAGAATGTCTTGCATCTATAGGCGCATGGCAAACCGAGAGATATAATTGAAGGATATGAGCTTTTTCTCCAATCTCGGCTCCCACAAAGTCAAGGAGCACACTTTAGAGTAGTGATGGTTCTTTTTACCTTTTGAACGCCCTTTGTATCCGATTCTCTCTTTTACCTTTTCTGCTAGGGCCCTTCAGGGGCAATCAAGCTACTGAGTTCATAGGTTGCAGAGGCTGTATCCATAGGCAACAATTTGGCGAGAAACCCAAAAGCACAAAAAGTGAAAGAACACGAGGATTTATGTGATTCGGTCAGGCTGGTCCTCATTGCCGGGCCGTGAGGTTACCGGTTGACCCGACTCGCTAAATCGGAGCCACCTAAAAGGAACAGCAATCGGTTTTTACCTGATCCTATTCTCTCATCTTTCTCATGCTACTTCTTCCTGCTTTGGGTGCAATGCTCTTGCAATTCACACTGAAGCTCTTCGATGAACCGAGCCAGAGCCGTACCATCATCATGGGCTCGATACCTTCCTCTGCAGTCTCTCCTAGCATTCTTCAGCAGCCTCTTGTCAATGGACTTGACGCTCCTGTGTGGGCTCTCGCTCCCACACTCTCTCTCGGAAATGGACCTCAGCCCTCCGGTAGGCACGGTCACGGGACCTTTCCGTGACTCTTGTTCGGCTGCCAGATGGTGAAGCCCGTGCCGTATCTTCTCGAAGGTGACGAGGAAGGATGCTGCATCGGTTGGGTCCAGGAGTTTCTGGGCCACCAGCTCCAATGTCCTGAACCTGTCCAGCATCGCAATATCACTAATAAACAGCAAATAATGGGTCATTCTAACACCATTTTCCAGGACTTGGTTGAGCTACTCTCAAACTAATCGAGCTTTTTAGGCCGAGTCTTCTGATTCGAAAGACAGAAACGTACATTGTACTTATTCCCACAAGTTCTCGCGGATTGTGAGTCGAGACCTTACACGTGGTATCAGAATGTCGAACGCATTTGACTGCACATTTATTAGCAGTGCAAAACAGGAAAGTAGGTTCAAGACCTTACTGAGAAATCTTGGTTGGAAGATAATACCTCAACTAATTAGAAAAAACCAGAACTTCATCGACTACATAACATCATAAACATTACTAACGAAGAGAACAGAAAGTGTGAAGGGCAAGGGGTGGAACCTGAGCTGTTGCGCCTTGTTGATGACCTGCTTGATTTTCTTGAACTCAGAATAAACTGACCTCAATTCGTAAACACCACCAGGTCCCTTAATCTGCCTAGCAAACGGGAGCCTCAGAACGCAAGTGGCCTGAATCTCAGCCATTTCCCCATCGATGATCGCCTCCTCAATCCTTACCTCTCGGATCAACTGCATTAAGCTCTGTTCAATCTGACCCTGGTCGGACACCAGCGGGGAGGAACGCGCCAGACCCTGAAGAAGGCCCAAGATTATGGAAGGCCTCCAATCGCCGAACCAGCCTACGGAAGCCAGCTCAAGGGGAGGAGTTGAATCGGGCGCGAGCATTTTGGCCACGTCACTGAGCCGGGCTGGGTTCATTGCCCGGTTGTTGCAGTCGTAGAACCGGCCCAGCTGTTCTTCGATGAGGAAGTCTAGTTCCCACCCTGCTCTTACCTGTTCTTCCAGGTCCTGCAATTGCCTCCGGGAAACGTTCTTTTCTGGAGAGCAATCATATCAACTCCATTAACAACTGATTTAAGCATGGCCGCTGAAATTTAAAGCTTGTAATTGGAAAGAAATGAACCCAAGAATTTAGTTTGAAATGTGAAAAGATAGAAGATACGCTTCACCTGTGAAGTTGAAATACGTTGATATCATATAGCGGCGACCTCTGATCTACGAGATTAACTGTTGTTTGGGTGTTATACGAATTGAGAATCAAGAAAAGGTTGAACCTTGTTGAACCCACCCACCATTACAATAGCAACTAGGATGAAAGCAATCCGATGCATAACATGACCCAGAAAGACGAATAGGATTTGTTCAACAATGTTCTTTCTTTCACGGGATCAAACAGTCTTTCTTACATTCAAAGAACACAAGAATGGCCCAAGATGGTGATTGAACGCGGATCTTATTCCGGGAAAATGAGAGAGAAAGGGAAGCAAACTGGAAAAACAGAGAAGAATCCATTTCCCTTACCTCTTTTGGGCGTTCGAAAAGACATGCATTGGAGCTTATGAGAAAGTCCGTCCATGTCTTCATCAATGACTGTTCCTCCCTCAAAGTTCCTCCGCATTCCCAGACATTCTTCTCTAGTTTCAGAGGCGACGTTTTTAGAGCGATTCCTGGGAAAAAAAAAACGAGGGAATGACGAAGGAAATGAGGGGAACAAGAAAACACTGTTTCGGAACATTCGAAGAAGAAAGCATTAGATTATTCAACTCAGAATGGGATGATCACCTCTCCATTGTCTTCGTTACTTTTCCCTCTCCTCCGGATCTCCTGTTCAATTCCGTAGACGAAATTTGCTTTCTTGTTGATGATCTTTCTTTAACGCGGGAAAGGCCAAATTCAACAGTCACTTCAGAGAGAGAGAGATAGAGACTCTTTTCTCTGTTACGAAGAAGGGATACGGATTTTTTGTTGCGCCGGGATTTCTTTGGTGAATGTGGGCTGAAGTGCCTGGGCTTTTTATGCTCTCTGATAATCAGGCGATGTTAAGTGAATCGGTTGCTTCATAGTTCATTTGACAGGAATCAAATTTACCCCACAGGGGAGATTCAGATGGATATATTACTGGGAAGGTTTCACAGATGACCATTGACCTCCTCTCAATCGAATGGCACCCACAAGATTTGATCAAACCATCTCGATGCGTTTCACGGCATTATTTCCCTTCTGCACGCATGGTTAAATCTTGTCAACCAGCACTTCAAGAACCTCAAGCTTGAAGAACTATGGCATCGGGGAAGCCCGGAGTGTCGGCTACAATTGCGGACATCTACAGCATCATGTTGGGTTTCTAAGAAGAAGTATCCTGGATGGCAGCATGATGTCAAAGGGCCGAGGATGGAAGCTCGAAAGAAGACTTGGACCCAGATCCTGGAAGATGGTTACAAGCAGCGGCGTCGATGGATCTCTTTAAAAAGTTACGAAGATCGACTAGAGAAAACAAACTCTCCTTCTTTCTGTAGACCGAAATCACTCCCATCAAGGTGCAAATTCAGCCAATAGTAGAAATTGAAAAACTTTAATTCCTGTCAACTGATTGAAGGTTCACACTACGAACACCTACCACGGGGTTGAGTTTGGAGAATCCGAAAGGTTTCTGAAGCAAAAATGTGCACTCAACAACACACTACAGGTTCTCTCACATGTTAGGTAACTCTTCTATCTCAGGTCTATCACTACAGATGACTAGAATCACAATCGTATCATCCCAGGTCCACCTCCTAGACAATGCATGGCGAATCTGGAAGCGTGCCTAGGTGTTTCCGAGCCCGTCCTTTTGACCCTCCAATAGTGCCGCCATAAACTGGAGTATGAAAGCCATCCTCTTAAGAAGGGGGCCAACCTGAGTCCTAGTATTGGAATCTCGTGGTCTTTGTGATTGTTGTACTTAAAGTAATCCCGATCATCCGCATCACCTCCACTGTTCTCTGCTTCTGCCTCTTTACAATCGTCCGAATATGGAGGCAACCTTTCACGGAAGAGCAAAAATAAATCTCTCAGTTCCCTTTCTCTTCATGTACTGCAAAACACATTTGCTTAATTTAAAGAAAAGACCATGCCAAGTAAAAACAGGTAACAGAAGTTATATCTACCGAGGACTGTACCAGGTTTTACCCAAAAAATAGAGATAACTAGGTCAAGGCTCCTACTGTTGAGGTAATGTTTCCTCTCTTCAGCCTTCATTTGGCAATCCAGGCAGACTAGATGAAACAATAGCTGGACTTTCCTGTTAACCTTCTGTTTTTTCATTGGGAATGCTCAGCATAACTATACAGTAGTTGTCTTGGCTTCTTACTTTTTTTTGTCTTCTGATAGTTGGCCATGTGACTGGTCCGTAAAGTCAATTTAGCCCACAAACTCACTCATTTCAGTTCATTTTGTCAAATACTGAATGGATCAACACATTCTTGACCATTCAGTAAGTGCTGGCAAAACATCAGTTTAGCCATGGCGACATGTATTGATGATTTCATTCACTGTGTTCGCTTACTTCAACAATCCATGTCATGACATCTGGGGGCACTTCATTTTTTCCGGCAAGTTTCATGACAAATACTTGGCATTTTAGGTAAAAATATCTCTCGTTTTCTGCCTCCTGCATTCATAATCAGACTCAGCAAATATCGAAATTGTTCAGTCCTTTCTCCACTGCAAATTTAAAATAGCTTGACCGACAATCTGTGATTAACAAGGAGATTGAACCACAGAAATCTGACTCCATGATGGCTAAGTTGAATAGTTATGATTTATATCTACTATTTCTCTCAATGTCTGTAACGGAGGGTGGCTTAACTGAGTCATGATGTTATTCGACTATCTCTATTTGAAGTTATTGACAACTCGTTGTGGGGATAACACTGCATGAGCCTTTCAGCAGATGCGAAATAACTCTAACGTGTGCATTTCCATTTGTGCTGCCCTGCCATAAGAGAAACAGAAGGAGAAGCTCTTACATTTGGTGCTGCCTGCAACTGACATTCTGGTTCTTATGCTGTCTTTTCATCGGTGAGTAATTAGTGGACAGGTGATGAATAAAACATAGCTGCAAATACATCAGAAAGGAAATTTCATGGAACTTGATATTCTCGCAAAGAATTCACAAACAACAAACTGGTAGAATTTCATCAAAATTATTTGCTCTGACCTGATCACCATCGTTAATATTGAAACTTCTCAAGTATGCCCTGTCATTGAGTAGTTTCTCACCATGGAAACACAAGCAAAAGTGCCCCCACACATGTGACCTGACGAAACACGGGATTGACGATCGAAAAAATCATCAATTTCGCGCAATAAAAAGAATCAAGATATGTCCTTTAAAAGTTACACCATCGAACTCACTTAAAGAAAAGGGTGCATGTTATGATACCATGAAATGTTGCCTAGGCCATCCTTAGGCGATGAACTGAAAACATCTTCTATTGCTTGTTTGAGTTCTGCAACTTTGGCATGTCTCCCGACATGAACATCTGTACAATCAAAATTTCAACCAAATCAAACGGAAGAAAAAGCAATTGGAAACAGAACGGTATCCAAGGATTACAGATTCAGGATCGAAATCGGATGTTGACAAATCTTAATGCACGACAACCGGCAAATATTGCATCCACCGGTGCAGAAGCAATAAATTATTCTTGACAAATCACGCGCTTTGTCCGATTAAGCAACGGTCTAAAATGATCGCTCGACTCAATCGATCCCAGTAAGGAATAACCATCCAGGGCCCAAGTTGGTTCCAAAACAAACAAAAATAAAAGACTCATCAATCACAGTGCAATAAAAAGTAACCTTTTTTTCGACCCATAATTAGAAAATCTCAGGAACCCTAAACATTGGAAAACTGCCAAGGAAATCATCTTGCTGTGTCTTCTATAAGCAAGCAAAAGAAGAGGGGCTCACCGAAGACAGAGCCATCGAGCTTGAGAATGGAGAGCTTGAGCAAATGCTGAGGCAACCTGTAATACGAATTGCTACGCACGCACCCTACCGCTACCCTTCCTTCTTCTTCGTCGTCTTCGCCCTCGAACCACAGTCCTCCTCCTTTCAGCCGCTCGAGCAAGAAGCTATATGTCAGTGGTCAGGTCCTCTTCCTCTTCCTCTTCTTTCTTTGTTCAGTTTTCAAGATGTCTCTTTTTTCTTGTCCGTTCATTACATTTCTTTTTGCAGTGCTCGATTAACTAATGCGGAATTGCGATGTCGATCAGCATCGTTCACTTGATGTTTGACTATTCGGACTGAGTTTGACCGAGTTTGAGTTGCTCTGATTGTATTACGATGTCCGTCTGGATTCTAATTCATGTAATTGGCGGTGAATGCTCTGTTTCTGCTCACATTAGCGCTTCGAATTCCCACTTCTTTGGATTGCCCTTTTGTTTTTTTAATCGACTGTGTAGAGTTTTCTGGATTAGGATGGTATCTAATTCTTTTATCATGTCTACACTTTCATGCCATGTTTCTCGAAGTGTTAATCTTTTTGAGTTGCTTTCTTCGGCTACTTCGGCATTGAATCCTCGTCATCCTTCTTCGCGCAATGTGTGTGATAGTTAGTGCAAAAAGATGTGGTTTGATTATCACGAGACAACTCTCGGCGGTTTTTCGCACCGATAAATGGAAAGTATGATGGTTGGCTGTATCTGTAATAAGGGCCTACTGTTATTAGAATAGCCTAAACAGATGGTTTTTAATGCCTTGACGCCTTTTGACTGTCGACGACTCGAATGTTAGTTCTGCACCTCCAATTGTCGGCGAATTGTCCGTTTCAAACCTCTTTAAGAGCTGAAAGTTGTGATACATGATGTTTGGTAATAGTTATGCATGTCCCAAATACGAAGTGATGAGTTTTACCTCAATGGAAAATGGAATTCCTCTTCAAGACTACTGTAGATCTTATGCAGTTCATCGTACTACACAGGGCTTTCTTTCCGGACCACTGAGGAGAGTTTAAGGAATGCTTTCGTGAACTTTGGTCAGCTTGTGGAAGGCAAGAAACATTTATTCCTTATTCATCTGTTTCGCGTTTTTTTTTGTTTTACTACTTGATTTCTTCATTTCTTCGATCCATTCCTACGTAGACTCAGGTCCTGAAAAAGAGTCTCTTGCCGTGCAGTTAATCTGGTGATGGATAAGATTGCAAATAGACCAAGGGGATTTGCTTTCCTCCGATATGCAACCGAGGAAGAGGCTCAAAGAGCCATTGAAGGGATGCATGGGAAGGTAAAGGCCGAATATCTTTGAAGAGAAAGAGGATTATTCCATGTATGAAAACGTCCGTAAATATCTAGATGACCTTAGCTTAGACATTAAGTCAATGATCAATTATTGCACATATTTGTATTGTTATTACTTTGAGGGTTTGTGTTTCTCCCTTTTCTGGGGGAGGGGACATGCTATGAAAATGAGAACCCTCTATCTTGTGTTCTGGAACTGTCTAGCTGCCCAGCATGACAAAAAGCTTGAGTTATTCTGAGTCATTTCTGTAGTTCTGGAAACTAGCCAACCGGTTGATTATACTCTTCTGTTTCCAATGAGTCGAACACTTCGAGAAGATTTAGTTATCGTGCATCCACAGTGGGTCGATTTTTGTATTTCTTCTAGAGGATCATGCGTCTTGATGAAATCCCTGTCTGATAATGCCTCGGAAGAATTTCAACTGCGAATTGCTAACTACTACTTCTTTCTCCAGTTTCTGGATGGCAGGGTTATATTCGTGGAAGTCGCCAAACCAAGATCAGAGCTCCGCCAAATCCAAAAACAGAACCTGGGATAGCATTGAAGAACCTGAAAACCACACTCTTATATATGATCTTCCGTCTTCATTAGAGAGAGAGAGAGATATATGGTGTTGTGGGAACACGATTATGATGCATTCTTCTCAACTTTTATTGTCTGTCCTCTTCATTGTAAGGCTAATTTCTTTGGCTGACTCACAGTTACAACAGATCTTTTATGAATTCCGAGTTCGAAATGATCGGTATCCTCAGAGGCACCGACAGTAGTTCTCACTCTGAAACTATGGACAGCCTCATTTTTTCAGGGTCTTCCGGACGTACTTGATAAAAAAGTTCATTTGCAGAGCTAAAGCTCAAAATGAATTGATGCTTCTCTTGAACTGGCTAAATCTTGCTACGAAACTTGTCATATTCACGACAGTTGCTTGGACCATGTCGACAACACTCAACAAGCGAAACGCCCAAGATGATGGGAAGAAATTTGTAGCAGCCTTTAGCTTTTACCGCTTCGTGAATATTTCTTACAAGCTCGGGGATTCACTTTCTCTGCTCGGCCGGGTTCCAAGGTTTTCACGTAACGAGTCAGGTAAATTTGCTCTTCCTTCGGCTGTCGAGAGAACTGATGCTAATTGTCAAGCTATTCGCCGTCTGTAGCTGATGATTATCACAGGTATTTAGCTAGTTGATCTTGATTCCTCTGTTGTCATTTTTAACCTTTTTGACTCTTTCCTGGTCGTAAATCCAAAATCCAAATCCATTGTGTTGCTAAACACAGCTGCCACGACAGTACAAACGTTCAAGCAATGCCAGAATTTTTTAGCGTAAATCACCATCTAGTGCACGAGCAGAAATGTACGGACTTTCGTCGAAGTAGTTGAGTTCGTTCTTTACCATATCTCTTCTTTCCTTGGACTTCTTCAAGCCGTTGACTAATTCGCCCTCCAACCAATCCATGCACACGCATCACTGGCTCGCACCAGCTAGCGTTGGCATCGATGGCGGATCTCGGGCGAAAGGAGAAGCTGAGCTTTAATCTCAAACACCTTCTGAAACACAAACCGTTGACATTGACCTAAAGAAACCGCAAATTCAATCTATCAGGTACATGCACTCGATAACGCGACCATATAAGCTTAAAACGTTGGCCGTTCTGTCTGGTTTCCGGTTTTCGTTGTATTTGATTAGCTGAGTTGTGAAGTTGGATTTGCTTTTTACTGATCCTGAGAATCTGAAGACCCGCCAAACACGGCGCTCAAGATCGTTGATCCGACGCCCATAATGGACGTAGAAGAAGAATCCTCTCCTCCACCATCGCCGCCATAGCTGGGGCCATTGTTGCCGTTATCGTCCCCGCCGCTAGTGCCGCTCAGCATCTCCTGCACGAGGGTCTGTGCCACCTGATCGGCAGCGCTATTGACGAAGGTCTGGCTCGCCGAACCCATCAGAGAGTTGTTTCCTCCGGCTGCCGCGGGCGGCGGCCCCGGTTGAGTAGTGGGTCCCGCGATGGCTGGTGCGGTCTGGTTGGGGTGCTGATGCAGTTGATTGCTCCTGGATATGAGTTGTAGTGCAGCAGCTGCGGCTGCGGCTGCGGCCGTGGCGGTGATGGTTGGGTGGCTGTGCCTTTGAAATTAGTATTAACATAATTCAATTCGATCATTGATCTATAAACAATAAAAAGAAAATAATGAAGGGTTAGACAGACTTCAAATTTTTTAGGCCAAGATCGACAGCAAATTTAAGATCAAGACTATCTATTGATCTACCTTCATTGCTTCGCCAAAATGTTTCAACTCCAAGCCGATTCAAACCTACGTGCGTACCTGTGGCACAGTCCAAGTGCGCATCGAACTCGCACATGCCGCACCGGTAGAGCCAATGGTACGCCCCGCGGCCGCGGCACACGTCGCATGAGAACCCGCGGGCCGCATACGGCGGATAGAACGCGAGGCCGAGGGCGTGGGGG
>JANUWG010000630.1:0-10993 GCA_025175695.1 Eugenia klotzschiana
GAATGCATTGTGGTGTGCTGTGCATGTAAGTTGTGTTGAATATTTTGATTGTTTGCCTTGGTTAATTGACTATTATGTCAGATTGAGTCTTGCATATGTGTGGACCAAGGCAGGATAAGCTTATATGTGATAGGTGATACATTGTTGGTTTGTACTGCGTGTTAGGTCGCCCTGAGCGAATGAGCGCCCTAATCGAACTTAGGCATTGACTCACGACGATTTTATATCTCATTCGTCATTGTTAACTATTTTTCATGTCTGTATTGATAGAGATGGAGATCTCTTTTGCGAGAATCTATTGTGCTGGTGGATAGGATTCTTTTTTGAGTAGATATAACTTTAACCCTGCCCCTACCTGTTACCTTTTTGTTAGTCTTAGGGAGCCATCCCGAAGTATGAGGTTGTATTTGCTATAACTCTGTAGGGTTAATAAGTATCTATTACTGGATATAATAGTCTTTTGCTGAACTCGATTGTTGAATTTCTCCTACTGGTTGTCCCTATATTTGTTTCTACCTGGAAGTAGCACATTCCGCTTGCGTTTAGTCAAAGATATTAATTAATTTGGTTGGGTCGATGATGTGCCTAGGACGTCATCCTTAATAACCTAAGGTGATTTGGTAGGGTTATCGCGTGTCGAGGATCGGGGCATTACAACTTCGCCTCAAGGTGGTATCAGAGCAAAGTCAGCCCGATTCACTTAGTCATGGCTTAGAGTGATAAGATGCGTTGGGTTTTGGGATAGTTAGTAGAATTAAAACCTCATGTATGTGATTATTGTTCGATTTTTAGGTCGTGGACCTGAGTTCTGATTACATGTTGTTTTGGGGCCAGCATGAGCCCGTAAGGTCCTACAGGGTGAGTACTCGTCTTCCGGGAGTGTATAGATGAAGGGCATCTCGAAGGGATCCCAGAGTGGACGGAATTCTAGAGGCATTGGAAGCCTTGGGACGCATCGTCGGGCAGCAAGTGAGGAATCAGGCTACCACTGATGCTGCTTCGTTGGAGAACTCATTAACTGGAAACGGGAATGGTGGTCTTCAGATGCACAAGCTGGTAGCGCAGTTCCCGAACTTTAAGCCGCCCAAGTTTGCGGGATCAGGAGATCCAGAGGCTGCCACCTTGTGGATCAAGGAACTAGAATAGACATTTACCCTACTGATATGTTCAGAGGAAGAAAAGATGACGCTAGCTGTGTACCAGCTGTAAGGTAACGCTATCACATGGTGGGAAGCCACGCGAGGAAGGAACTTTCCTGAAGGTGCGGTCCCGGTGTGGGATGCCTGTTGAAGCCTTTAATGGAAAGTACTTTTCTGAGTGTGCAAGGGAGTAGAAGTTTGCTGAGTTTATCCGTTTTCGACAGAACCATATGTCGGTGGACCAATACGAGGCGAAGTTCGCCGAGTTGTCAAAGTACACGTCCAGGATGGTTGAAGACCCTTTGGATAGGGCAAGAAGGTTCAAGGATAGGCTGAAACCCGAGATTAAGGATCTGTTGGAGATGTTAGATTTTGATGTTATCGTTAGTATGGATTGGCTCATGAAGCAAAAAGTTATAATAGATCGTTATCGTAAAACGATTTAGTTTAACCCATTAGACGAGGATTGTTTTGAGTTTATTGAAAACCGAGGAGGAGCCAAGACTCCTTTGGTTTCGCCGCTGGATGCAACTCATTTGCTGAGTAGCGGGTGTTAATGATATTTGACATATGTGGCTAACCTATCGGTTGATAAGGCAATGATGGAGAGTATTAATGTGGTGTGTGAGTTCCTTGATATTTTTTCGCAAGAGTTGCCAGGATTGCCACCAGAGAGGGAAATCGAGTTTGTGATCGAGCTAGCCCCTGGAATGGAGCAAAATTTCAAGGCACCGTATCGGATAGCATTGTCGAATTTTAAGGGACTGAAGGTACAGATGTATGAGTTATTGGATAAAGGATTTATCCGTCCTAGTGCGTCGCCTTGGGGAGCGTATTTGTTGTTTGTAAGGAAGAAGGATGGATCGTTACGGTTGTGCATAGATTACCGGCAACTCAACCAGGTGACGGTTAAGAATAAGTACCCGTTGCCGAGGATTGATGACTTGTTTGACCAACTTCAAGGAGCTTCGGTATTCTCCAAGATTGATTTACGGACGGGTTACCATCAGTTGAGGATTAGAACGGAGGATATACCGAAGACGGCATTTAGGACGCGTTATGGCCACTATGAATTCACTGTAATGCCGTTTGGTCTGACAAATGCTCCTGCTGCTTTTATGGATCTGATGAACAGGGTGTTCAAGGAGTATTTGGATAGATTTGTCATTGTGTTTATTGACGATATCTTGGTGTATTCGAGGAGTTATGAGGATCACGAACAGCATCTGAGGATAGTGTTGGAAACCCTTCGGGAGCATAAGTTGTTTGCCAAGTTCAGTAAATGCGAGTTTTGGCTGACTCGAGTAGCCTTCTTAGGTCATGTGGTTTCTGGAGAAGGGATAGCAGTCGACCCAGCTAAGATTGAGGCGGTCATGGATTGGCCAAGGCCAACAACAGTCACTGAAGTTCGAAGTTTTCTAGGTTTGGCAGGCTATTACAGGCGATTCGTGGAAAGGTTTTCTGCGATAACATTGCCTTTAACGCGACTGTTGAAGAAAGATCAGAAGTTTGAGTGGACAGATAAGTGCGAGTGTAGTTTTCAAGAGCTTAAGCATAGGCTCACTACAGCTCCTGTTTTGACGATACCGTCTGGTCCTGGAGGTTATGAGATCTACAGCGACGCATCGCTTAAAGGACTAGGTTGCGTTCTCATGCAGCATGGAAAGGTGGTTGCATATGCGTCTCGTCAGTTGAGGCCGCATGAGTTGAATTATCCGACGCATGACCTGGAGTTAGCAGCTGTGGTTTTTGCTCTCAAGATTTGGAGACATTATCTGGTGGGTGAAAAATTTCAGGTCTACACCGATCATCAGAGTCTCAAGTATTTGTTCTCTCAGAAGGAGTTGAACATGAGACAGCGCCGTTGGATGGAGCTTCTTAAGGATTACGATTGTGAGATCCTGTACCATCCTGGTAAGGCGAACAAAGTCGCAGATGCTTTGAGTCGGAAGTCAGCAATAGCCCAGATGATGGTGAAAGAGTGGCTTTTGTTGGAGGAAGTGCGAGACTCGGATTTTAAGTTGGAAGTGGGCCAATTGTCGAGTCTTATGGCTACATTGAGAATCGAGCCAGAAGTGCAGTCTAAAGTTAAGGCTTTGCAGTCGACGGATCCTGCGATTCAGAAGATCCTTCAAGAGGGCTTAGAAAAGAGGAAAGCTGATTTCCAGGTAACCGAGGATGGAGTACTGAAGTTTCGAGGACGGTTGTGTGTGCCTGCTGATGAAGGTCTTAAGGAGGAGATTTTATCTGGAGCACACCGCAGCAGTTACAGTATCCATCCAGGCAGCACGAAGATGTATCAGGATTTGAAACAGCATTTTTGGTGGAATGGTATGAAAGCTGATATAGCCAAGCACGTGGCGAAGTGTTTGACGTGCCAGCAAGTGAAGGCGCAGCATTGTAAGCCTGGTGGACTGCTGCAACCACTAGAAATTCCAGAGTGGAAATGGGAACATATCACGATGGACTTCGTGATGGGTTTGCCAAGGAGTCAGAGAGGCAATGATTCAATTTGGGTTGTGGTGGATAGGCTGACAAAGTCTGCGCATTTTATTGCTGTGCGAAAGGATTTCACTCTGGACAGATATGCAGAGTTATATGTGCGTCAGATAGTACGTCTTCATGGAGTGCCAGTGACGATCACTTCTGATCGTGATCCCAAGTTCACTGCCACATTTTGGAAAAGCTTGCAGACTGCGTTGGGAACAAAGCTGCAGTTTAGTACGGCCTACCATCCGCAGACGGACGGCCAGTCAGAAAGGACGATTCAGACGCTCGAGGATATGCTGCGAGCATGTGTCTTGGACTTTAAAGGAAGTTGGGAGGACCAATTGCATTTGGTCGAGTTCGCCTACAATAACAGTTATCAGCAGAGTATAAAGATGGCGCCGTTTGAAGCGTTGTACGGTAGAGCTTGCAGGACCCCAGTTTGTTGGGATGAGGTTGGCGAAAGAAAGATCACAGGTCCTGAGTTGGTACAACAGTCGTTAGATGCTGTCAAGATCATCAGAGAAAGGCTTAAAACAGCTCAGAGCCGTCAGAAAAGTTATGCTGACAAGCGGCGTAGGCCTTTGGAATTTCAAGTGGGCGATCATGTATTTCTGAAGGTGTCGCCTATGCGAGGGACATCCCGTTTTGGCAAGAAGGGAAAGTTGAGCCCGAGATATGTTGGACCGTTTGAGATTTTGGAGCGAATTGGGAATCTGGCTTATCGTCTCGCGTTGCCACCGAGACTTGCTCAAGTGCATGATGTGTTCCATGTATCGTCGTTAAGGAAGTACGAACCAGACCCAGCTCACGTGTTGAGTTTCGAAGAGATCGAGTTGGATGAGCGGGCATCGTACGTGGAACATCCAATGAAGATAGTAGACAGGAAAGAGCAAGTACTTCGGAATAAAGTAATCCCTCTGGTCAAGGTGATCTGGCAACATCATGGGACTGAAGGAGCAACATGGGAAAGTAAAGAGATCATGAAAAGCCAGTACCCTTTTCTTTTTGAAGTTATGTAATGGTTCAATTTCGAGGACGAAATTTCCTAAGGTGGGGAGAGTTGTGACGTTCCGAAATTTCAAGATCTATAAAAATAAATAATATTGGATTTTAGGATTAAGAGACAAAAATCGGACGCGATTCCGTTTTATCGGAAAAAGGATTTTAAGAAAAATCCAGAAGTTGCGAGCTGCGAATTTGAGCGGATTTCGTCGCGTCGTAGAAATTAGGATCGCAATCCTTCGTGCCCAAAATTTTAATTCCGAAAATATTAAATTTCGGCTTCGGTCGCTTGTGCCAAAAGACCTACCTGTCCTAAATTTCTAAATTACCCTTCTACCCTCAGATATTATTCACTAGAAGACAAAAAAATTCAAACCTGATTTGACCATGGACCCCACTTTTCCCCATTTTTCGCCGGTTTTCCTTCTCCTCCCCCTCTCTCTCTCTCTCTCTCTTTCTTTTCTTCTTCCCCACGTGCGCGCCCCACTTTCCCCTTCCTTTTTGACTGTTGACCCTCACTCTCTCTCTTCTCTCCCTCTCTTCTTCCCTCTGCTCGACGCAAGCTGCCCCCCATCCACTGTTCATCATCTTCTTCCTCCTTTCTTCTTCTTCAGTCTTCATCTGCAGCAGCAACCAGCAGCCCTCGCCGACGCCAGCCCGCCATCGTCGCCGCCACCACCTTCAGTCAACCACCGTCGCACCACCACCACCTGTCATCGCCACCAGCCGCGCGTCTTCCTCGTCGCCGCCTGGTCCGAGCCGCCCGAGCCCGAGCTCCGTCGCCCGACGCCTCCGTCGTGCGTCGTCCGGCCACCACACCACCACCAACCACCAGATCCACTCACCCTGCACCTCCGTCGCCGCCCTCGCGACCCCTCGACGCCGCTCGCGAGCCCGAACCCGAGACCCATTTTCTCTCTTTTCTCTGATCCGCGACCCCGAGCTCGTGCCGCGTCGTCGCCGCCCCAGCCGAGCTCTCGCCAGCCACGAGCTCGCCTCAGTCACCCCAACAACGGCCCTGAACAACCCCGTCGCCGTCGCCCAGCCCCGCCGCCCGAAACCCGAACCCGACCGAGAACCCCGACGACCTTCTCCCCTGTTCCGCCCCTGTCCAGCCCCTTAGCTTCGGTTTTTGGCGTCATAGTGTTGTCCAGGACGACCGGGCCTTGCTCCTCGTCATTTCCGGAGCTCGCCGCCGCCGCCGCCGCTCGCCGGTCGGAATCTCCAGAATCGAGCCGTCGTCGTCGTCGTCGCATTGGAATTGTGGGTTAACCCCTAATCTCTGATTAGGTCGTTAATTACGCTTAGGGATAGATTAATCAACGTTAATCACGGATTATGTAGTCAATTGTGACCGGATTCAGTTAGATCCTTGGTCAAGTTAAATGGTCACAATTAATTAAGTTAACCCTGGTTAGATGAATCAGACTGTGGCTAGTTGATGGTAGACTGTGTTTGAATTGACCACGAGTGGGCGAGTCAGTTGAACTGAGTGAACCATTGTTGTTGAGCCTTGTGACTGTTAGGAAATTATCTGTTGACTGTTGAATGTCGACGTTATTTGGGGTGTGAATTAACTGTCTTTTTAGTGTTGGTGAACGGTTATTAGTGCGATTTTCAACTGAGTTTTTGAACATGAAAAACGGCTACGTGCCGAGTTTTGAGCATAATTATGTGTATGCTTGCATTTGACGAAATGTGAAGATAAAAACGAACGGATTTTTCCTCGGGCTTGAGATTTTCGTGCCGTCGATCGGAATAACACGAATTGTATCGTGCCGTATCGATCGGAATAACACGAATTATCTGATATTCTCGTGCCGCGTCGACTGGAATAACACGACTTATATCGTGCCGTGTCGATCGGAATAACACGAGTTATCTGGATATTTTCGTGCCGCGTCGATCGGAATAACACGAATTGTATCGTGCCGTGTCGATCGGAATAACACGAATTATCAGAAGCACGACAATCCGCTATGGTATATTGTGCGAGTATTTGTCAAACCTGTGTGCCCTGATGCGCTGGTCGCGGGGAATCGGAGGGATAAGGACGAGGGGGTAGGCCCTGATGCGCTGGTCGCGGGGAAATGGAGAGATAAGTGTGTCGACCTGATGCGAGTATTCGCGGGTTGAGGCACAGTGCGCCCGTACGTGCTTGGCACGGGGTAGCTGGAGAGACAAGGGTGCCACCTGATGCGAGTAGCGCGGGCGAGGCACGACCTGAGGCGACTAGCGCGGGTCTGATGAAAGAATTACTATTTTGAATGGCAGGTTGTTGTGTTTATTTGTGCATTGAATGATTGATTGTTAGGTCAAACTTGCATGTGATTGGTGGTGTTTCGTTGACTTGTGCTGCATATTAGGCTGCTCTGAGTGAATCAGCGCCCTAGTCGGACTTAGGCGTTGACTCACGGAGATATTTTATATCTCACCCCCCGTTGTTAAACATTTTTCAGGTCCTGAGTGATGGAGGTGGAGATAATTCTTTTGGAGGATCCATTGTGCTAGTAGATGGATTCTTTTTGTAGTAGATATGATTTTAACCCTGCCCTGACCCGTTGTCTTTTGTTGGTCTTAGGGAGCCACCCCAAAGTGTGGGGACTGTATCTAATGTAGCTCCGTAGGGTTAATGAATATCTACTAATGAAAATGAGAACAGTTTGTTGAGTTGACTGATATGTTCTCCTGCTCTTCTATCCCAATTGATTGTTCTCTTCTGGAAGTAGCACGTTTCGCTTGCGTTTAATTAAAGATAATAAAAAAATGGGTCGATGACGTGCCTGGGACGTCATCCTTAATGACCCGAGGCGATTTGGTAGGGCTGCCGTGTGCCCGGGGATTGGGGCGTGACATGTTGAGTATTTCCTGCATCATTGGAACGAGACAAATTCGTGTTATCGTTGCCATTGTGGCTCTGATGACGAAATCGGTTGGCTCGAGTGCTGACGTAGCAAGCGCTTGCCAAGATACAGAATAACAAGGGTGATGCGATGATCCACGTAATCACGAATCTTACACCTTTCGAAAACTCTATATATAATCACAGATCATGAACCGATCAATCAAACTTGAAGCATTAGAAAAATGTTGACCATCAAAGATCGGTAATCGTTAACTATTTTGAATAAGTATCGCTAGTACAGCGTATTCGTTATGGATAGAATGGATAATTGATTTACGAAATAATGTGACTAGCGAATACTCAAGTAGAGCCCTGAATCAATTAACACATATAAGCTTTGATAATCAATAGTTTTCATCTATCATAAGTAGCATACCTTGATAGTGGGCACATTGAACTTCCAATGACCCGTCGTCCCTCTCGACCCCACATCTCCCACCCATCGATTCACAACGTCTACAGTCAACACCCTCGGTTATGTTCTCCCTAGAGCTCAGCGTCTCCGGAACTAACATCGTCCAGGTATAGCACCCAGAATTGGAGAACAACGATTTAGCGAGGAGATCCTCCATGGGCGCGACCACCACCACCACGTGGTCCGCCCCACCGAGACAATCAACACGTGTGATCAAAGTTCCCGGCAGGTCCGTGGGCAAATCCCACGAGCAATTGGCGAGCGTGAAGTTCCCATACGTATCGGCCAAGAAGGGAGATGAACCGGAGGCCAAGTCGGAGCTGAAGCTCCCGGTCGCCAGAAGGCGCTTCAAAAGACAACCTTCGGGGTCCCCGAGCGAAGTCAACTGGTTTGCATAATCGATTGACCTCATGACCAGGTCGCCGGAGTGAGGCAAGCGGAGGATTGCTTGACCTTGGTCGTCGCATGAGATTTCAAATCCCGGATAGCCACAACCTTCGTCCTGAAGGCCCTTGATTCGGAATGGGAAGCGGATCGAGGGTCCGTCGGAATCGCAAGAGAACATCAGGCAGGAAACGTTAGGTTTATTCGAGGCGACGAGGACTAGAAGGACGAGGAAGGAAGACGAGAAGAGGAAGAAGATTTCGGAGGACGCCATGTGAAGGGAGGTGGAGAATACAAGGGATTTAAAATATGGAAGTGGGGGCTTTGTTTACTTCTCCAATTCCAGGATGCATGGGGACATGGACGTTCTTACAAGAACAGATGTTAAAATGTGAAGACCCCGATGACCTATCTGTACATGGTTCAAGACATTTTGGTTTTCTTTTATCGAAACTAGTCAACGAGGTCATTGCGCATAAAGGGTGGTCTCCTGTAAATAAGGTACGACCTTTTAATAAATTCGATCTTTTCTCGTCTAAAAATCTATATACAACACTAAATTTGGAATCATTCCTTCTTTGCATATCGCCTAGAGTCCTAGACCCGTCAAACGGTGGTTCGAGTTGAAAGCTGTCTTATCCAAATAGTCAAAAGCGGATATGTTTTTTTTTTTTTTGCTCTATTGCATGACCAAAAAAATATAGACTCATTTCCATGCAATGCAAATCTAGTAACTCATATCTGCCTCGATACCCAACCCGATTCATATTCATTAAACATTTCCATATTTAACCAAACTTAGAAAAATTCATACCCAAAATGAGATGAGAGTGCAGAGTGAGCGAACACAAGATCAAGTAAAGGCGAGAGAGAATGAATAGAGTCATAGAGGTGGGTTTGGTCTAAGTAAGTGATAAACCCATTTACGACCCATTTAATACATATCTTAAGTTTAAACTCATTTATTTAATATAATTAACTTTTATGACAAGTCAACCCATCATACATGGATTAAAAATGGGTTATGACCCATTTTGATAGGTTTAATTTAGACTAACGATCATGGGGTTTCATATGCACAATATTGAATTGCACAACTCACACGTATACCCCAATAGGATGGTTTGTCGTGATGATGAAACTTTCATCTTTTATAAGGTTAATAGAGTGCTTCATAAGCTAAAATATATCTATTAGGAAAAACAAAAAAAACAAAATGGCCAGTCAAAATTTGCCTAAAGAAACGACCAATGGAAGTACTATGTAGTATCAGCCCTGGAGGTGAAGCGGAAGCAATCAGAGAGACAAGCAAGTACAAAAGAGGCACTAGTTAAGAAGCGTTACATTGGGAATTCTTTGAATTCACCACCTTTCGAGATCTAAAATCTTATCGTAACTGATATTAGCAGAGTTGTACTAGTGGAACTAGAGAATGTCTCGTAACTTATATATGCTGATTGTGCGATTTTATCCAGCTGTGTTTATACTTTCACGCATTATTTACCTAATGAAAACCATATTTTTCGAAGCATCCTCTACAATCTACTTTCTCTAGAAAGTTGCCACGACATATTGGAGAGATTCAATGATTCACACTGAGGGAAGTAACTTTCTTTTTCTATGAAGTACTTACGACTTATCATGAAAATTGACCCAAAAGCAGAAAAAGCCAAAGTAATAATATAATTCCATTGCACAAATCTACCATTAAATCTCCATCGTGATATGTCGTGTAGATGTAGATATAAGATTAGAACTAGACCCTATGATTCCTTATGATTACGGCATAAAGGGCAAGAAGCATTTCTCTTGAGCCACTGGTCTATGCAATGAGCATGGAAGTAGTGTGCACACTCCGGGATAGTCCTGAGCGTCTCCTTGGGCTGGTATTCCGACAAGCAAATCACACAAACGTCATCGTTCGGACTAGGCACTCGTCCAAGATCATCAATTTGAGCCTTCGGATACGGTTCTAAGGTAGCCAAGTCGATGCCTGTGGCACCATCGACGGCATGTTGAGTACCTCCCGTGTCATTGGAGTGAGATGGGTTCGTGTTGTTGTTGCCATCGTGGCTCTGTTGACGAGGTCCGGCAGGTCGAGTGCTGAGGTAACAGGCACTTCCAAAGACACATAAGAACAAGGGTGATAGGGCGATCACCATTATCACCAAATTTACGGCTTTCGAAAGCTCTGTATAGGGTCACATATTGTGAATCAATCATTCGAACTTGAAATGTCAGAAAACCATCCATTAACAATGTTCAGTAAGCTCTTTACCAAAAAAAAAACAATGTTCAGTAAGCTAAACAATGGGCCTACGTAAGTTGATTTAGGCAAAGTACATTCTACTTGTTAAGAGATCTGTCTTTTCTACCCCCAACATAAGCTAAACAATGGGCCTTTTGGGCAAACTTTGTTGGCTTACCCATGTTCCCTCTTCCTCCGATCAATCTTCTGATTGGCTAATTACAAATTTTGAACATCATACACAGAGAAACTGAATTACATGTAATGTCCATATTTATAATTCACCAGTCAGAAAGAAGAGTGGTTGGAGAAAGCTTTCCTCCTCCAATCATCCGATCAATGATGGAGGAAAACATAGGCCATATTAAGGCTTCATCCGTTTCGCGAAAAATGTGATTTTCCTGAAAAAT
>JANUWG010000631.1:0-10993 GCA_025175695.1 Eugenia klotzschiana
GCAGCAGCCGTCTTTGGACTCGCCCGCACAGCCACGCCGCACGAACATTGCTGCCCCGAAACCCGTCTCTTCCAATTTGACATGGTTGAAAGAAGCACGGCTCGTCTGCGATGCCATCACCGGAGTTCCCCAGATCGTACAAGAGATGAACTCACTTAGTTCCCCGTCAATAGCTCAGTGTCTGGTTTCTCTTTATACTCATCTTGCAGAAGGCAACTAATCTTGTACAATTTTACTTTGCTCCAATTACAAGGAAAGCCTGATGCTTGTTTGAATGACTTGGAGCACACTCTTGTTCCAAAAACATATATCACCGGAAGATGAGCCAAGAGATTGGCGACCGAAACAAAAGCACGTAGATGGAGAGGGCAGTTCGGTTTGGTCCTCATCGCCTCATCGGACCATCCACTTGAATTGCGCCTCAACTAGCTATCCCAAATGTCACAAGTTCATACAAACATGTCCTTTTGTGTTCAGGGAACATTCCAAATGAAGGCCCCAAGTGCCTTCATTTTCTTAAATAAGGATCTAAAGTAATCTTTATTTCAAATAAGAGCCCGAAATGCTCTGTTTGTTTCAAATAAGGGCATGAAGTGATAATGTCTATTTCAAATAAGAGCCCGGAGTACTTTGTTTATTCCAAACAAGAGCCTGAAGTGGCAATGCTTATTTCAAATAAGGACCTGACCTCGCCGGCCGGCCAAATATTACAGCCGATCAAGGACGTTTTCATCAAAACATCAATTTAACCTAATTTTTAGTTAAATTATAATAAAAACTAACAAAATTTAAAAGTAAAAAAAAAAAGGTAATAGAGGGGAGGGGGTTGCCCTCCCATTTGTGACCGTTGCCCCACCGCCAGTGCGTCGTCATCCCAACCCTCTCTCGGTAGTAGCGAGGGCTAGCAGGCCCTCGCCCCTTGCCTTTGGACAACGAGGTTGTCGGCGACACCGTCGGACGTGGGGCAACGGCCAGCACCCTCCCACATCCGTCTTTCTTTTTTTTGTTTTCCTTTTAATCCTTTTAAATTTTTTGGAAAATTGAAAATAAATAAAAAAATACTAAAAGACCAAAAATGCCCTTACTACCAGTGAGTTAGGCCTTTTTTGAGATTGATAAGGTCACTTCAGGCTTTTATTTGAAATAATATCCACTTCATGTCCTTATTTGAGACAATGAGAGTATTTCATGTCCTTATTTGAAACAAGATCAACTTCAAGCTCTTACTAGAGAAAATAAAAGCACTTTGGACCCTTTTGTGAAATTTTTCCATCTAATTACCTAAAAGAGTGTGGAACAAAGACACCATGAGTGTCATAACTTTCGTACGATTTTTACTTTGAAGTCAAAACTTTTCGCCGGATCACTTAAATACCAAATAGGAGAAAAAAAAGGTCATTTAAGTGCTTCCAGCAATAGATACCGGCCAAAAGTCCCACGTAACTTTCTTAACGAAAAAGTTTATTTATACGCGATTTTTTTCAATATAAGAAACAAGTCCAACGTGGACAATGACTAGAGCAACGTCGATCTATCCATCGCCATTGATTGTGCAGGAGCTCCTTCGAGCTCTGCCAAAGCGTCAAGCTTAGGCGCGAGATCATCATCTTTGGTTCGGTCGGCACGATCACCGCCTGTGACGGCGGTTCTCGGTGGCAGAAAAAACTCGTTCCTAATGCAACCTCACCCCCACAACCATCACCACCGCCACCAACCGCCACCATTATTTAGTACCCGAAAAAAAATTTGTGTTGATTATATTAAACACTAAATCTCTGGTTTCTTTTTTGTTTTACTCTCACGCACGCATGCGCATTCCCCGTACCCGCATAAACTGAGCTTGGCCATGCCAAGGTTTATTGATCAAACGAGGCGATTGAGAAATGGGAAGAAAAACAGAGCAAGGACAACAGGATCCAGAGATCGTATTTGCAGACAGAGCGGCAAAATTTAACGAGTGGGGTAGAAAAAGAAGGGAATCTACAACAATTTTGAAACATAGCTCATCCCCGATAGCCATCGCACGATTCATCTCTTAATTTTGCCCAAATTGCCTCGGTCGGATTAGAGTTTGTAGTAGAGATGAAATGGTTTGATTTGTCCAAATTATGATTTCTATTTGGCAAAAAAAAAAAAAAAATGTAGACGGCGTCGTCTAGGGCTATTAAAGCTGACCGGCACCATAACATATTGCATGTCGAGTTCCAACATCCCAAATCGTAATCGATACTTAAGTGATTGTTTTGTTTAAATGACACTTAAAGTGATCCGTTGAAAAGTTTTGGTGCCAAAGTAAATGCGATACGAAAGTTATGACACTTCTAACGTTCTTTTCCCAAAGAGTATCCGAGCGAGCACACTCGTGAAAAACGAAAGTCGTCTAGCAGATGTAAGTACCCTAGCGACTTTTTCCACGTGCAAGTGCAATCTTTCACTAACTGCTCAATTCATGTAGCTGCAAATCGAAACCATAATTTCTTATTCCGTTATATATTCAGAAGAAATTACATCGCGTGGCAACATATTTTTTGAGCATCCTCCCCGAGAAGTATTCTTCAAGAATCACTTCAGGAGATGAAAGTTGCATTACGTGCTTTACGAAAAACCATATACTATCTCAGAGATTTAAGGTATAATGAGTGCACTTATCTTCTTTCGGTACATGTGGAAGGGAGAGATGGTTAGGCCGGTCTCATAGCTCTTGCTCCTTCCCTAATGTCCAGTCCAAGTAACTCTCCACGCCATTTAGCCCGCAAAGCCCCTTCACAACCGGCATTGTTGCCGGGACACCCAGCTGGAATATCGAATCAGGCTCGTCATGACCGCTCCACGAAAGGAGCTGTTTTCTGGCTTCTCTTATAGCCGCTCTTGCCGCACAGTGAATCGACACGGCTAGAAGTAAGGGTGGCTCACCGGAAGCTGCATTAGAATTTTAAGTCGCTGGGTCAGCTTAATGCAAAAATCCTGGGTCATGCAAAAGAAAGGAGAAAAAAGATGCAGAGCCAAATTGATGTACATTCGACCAGACAAAAAAAAAATTGATGTATATGTCCCAATACTAAGCTGGTGAAGTCCAACTAGTTAATGGTTCTGTACTCAGCGACAGATCGCCACCGTTTAAGACTTTCAACAACAGCGGCTACCGCTCATCGATATTTTCCAGAACTTCTATCTAGATGAAGAAAAGCAATTTTACCTTTGGAAGAGAGAACACGTTTCTGGTGATGTCCGCTGTTAAGGATCTCAACATTAAATTCCCTTGGTATAGTGTCTAAAGTTGGGATTTTGTATGTCCATGTGCCGTCCGCCACCACCAGGCCTTCTGAATTTGTCAGGTACTCCTCAAGCATAAAAAACCCGAGTCCCTGAACAAATGCACCTTCTATCTGAAATAACGAATTCAGAAAAAATGTCAGAAAAATGAGTCGATCGGAATTAAGGTGATCCTTGTGACCTTATCTTCACAATATGTTTTAGCTGATGTCCATAGTTTTCTTCGTATTTGAGTTGAAGGAACACATTTCAGGTTAATTCTTTTGAAATAGATCTAAAACCGGAAGCAGATGGAAGATGCTTCAATCACATGTAAATATCAATGAATGCTTTTATGCCAATACTACAATCCATGTTCCGAAGACTAATATGGAAAGGTCTGTCCTTTTTTCCTTAAAGACTTCCCTTTCAGTTCCTCTCATCTATGATGTTGTCCTATTTTGCAGTTCACAATCTCAGCAGACAGAATGAATTTCCCAATAGCCAAGATAACATAAAGCCAGATGCACTGTCAGGTTTAAGCTGTCGGCATAACCTGTCCAAGATCAATAGCAGGATTGAGGCTCTTTCCACAGTCGTAGATGATATCTACCCGAAGGATTCTGGTTTCTCCTGTCAGAAGATCTATCTCAACCTGAGGTGCCAAAATTTCAGTCACATTCAGACGACAATGAAAAATCTACAGTCAAGCAAATAGGGTAGTATGTTTCATTCTGAACCACTACATATTAATATTATGTCTAATGGCTTTACAAGGAACACTGCCCAGGTAAGGTGGTTTTGCATCAAGATATGATCCATTAAATTAATCAGCAAATACTGCGTGTCAGAGGAAAACTTGCCTCACTCACAGCAGCACCATAGTTCAGATAATGCGTGGAGTCCAACTCCGGAGCGTAATACGTACTTGCTGATAAGTTAATAGATTGGTTGTACGCCTGCAAGTAACCACATAAAACAGAGAGTTTGACTCAGCATCATAAAATGGAAATGTAGACCGACACATTCTTGACTGTAAAAGGAAGTACGCGGATTTGGGCTGCTAAGTGATTAAAGGCAAAAGAGTAACTATCAGCAAATAGAGTTACCTGACCAACCAGCACCTCCCATGTAACAGATCCCATTTGTTCCTGTAAACTATTCTTAAGTGGGGAGAGTCTTTGAACCAAAATATCACAACAAATTCTAACAGCTTGACAACTTGCTTCAGATGTGGTGCTCCCAGCGGTGATGCCCCCTTGAATAAGGCTCAACGTATCAGCTTGAATGACTCGTATTTTCTTCAAGATCTCTGTAGTTCCATCACATTGGACTGAACTGAGCGCAAATGCTACCATCTGTTTTACCTTTGTCCACAGCCCTTGCCCAATCTCAATTCCACCAACTTCAACAACAATAGATCCATCATTTAAAATGCTCACCTTACCCGGGGTCGCTCTCAATGACACTTCAAACACAATAGGTACTCGGGAAATGCCCCTTTTCTTCCATAAGCTACATCCATTGAACTCTTTTACCATATCCATCCTTTGGTCTAGATTAGAAGACAAGGCCAGC
Organism: Eugenia klotzschiana; assembly: GCA_025175695.1. NCBI lineage: Eukaryota > Viridiplantae > Streptophyta > Magnoliopsida > Myrtales > Myrtaceae > Eugenia > Eugenia klotzschiana. The sequence continues at coordinate 4,831 of JANUWG010000631.1, forward strand.
TTAGTCCAGATTGCAGGTACTGTGTATTCTTGGGGTTCTCCTGCAGCATGCTTATAGAACAAGCTAAGGCTGCTATGACTGTGGAGATTAATGTTTCTCACAGAATCCACATTCATGGAAAGGGCAGATGCTACATGCTCAATCACGGCTTCCGCAATAAATGTCCCTTGAACTTCTCCTGGAGCCCTCATTGCTGACTTAGTTGTATGGTTTGTCTTGCATACCTTTATATCAAATGATAGAGCACCCCAGTCGTACTTTTTTATAGCACCAACCATAGTCAGTGGCATCACTGGACTTATATCAGCCGATAATCCTCCATTTAGTAATATGTCAAGTCGTAAGGCTGTAATCTTTCCATTGGACTTGAATCCAACACTATAAGTTATTTTCATGGGATGCCGTCCTCCTGCCATAATCATATCCGTCTTGCGATTGAGGTAAGTCCTTACAGGGCGCCGCAGTTTATGAGCTGCAAGTGCACATGCCGTAGCGACCTAAAAACATCATAGGTCCATAAACAGTAAATCAAATTTAAGCCTTACAGTGCTAAGACCCCATACCTAGAAGTAACAATGTGTGACCCAATGTAGATACTGTATAGTAACATATAGTCCAGCAGAGACTGAGGAGGAAATCAACTAGCAAATCTGCACATATATGCATATCCCTGCTTGAACTTCTTTTTGACAAAAGAAGTGGTAATACAAAGCGGTCAGTGAAAGCTAAAAGTTGCACCCCTTTTAACCCAAAATAGAAAAGAAATGCAAGCAGATAATGTACAAGCAAACAACAGAACATCAGCATCAACTAGATGTTTCTAACTCAAATTATAGTTCGAGGTTGCAATGATAAATTTGGATACTGATTCCTCTTTCAGTACTAAAATGGTGAAAAAAAAATACCAAGCAAATGAAGGTACTTATGCTACACAAATGTCCAACATGCAGAACTGAAATTAGTCCTCCTTGTGTGTTGATCACCAGAAGACCTAACTATTACAACAATGCCAAAATCAGCAAGATATTTTGGCAGAACTGAAATTAGTCCTTATTGTGTGTCAATCCCCAGAAAATCCAACAGCAATGCCAATTTCAACCGAATGTTTTGCAGAAAAAACTTTGCCGTAGATGTATATCTCTTGTCCTCTAACCTCAATGGTAAAATGAAGTTTTCCACTGCTACAACTAAATAATTTCCATGGCATTATTTAATTCACATAAAATTAAGTTCAGATAAGGACTTGTGGTGTAACCTCATTTATTGATAGAATCCGACCAAAGGGATATGATCGCTAAAGGCAACTTTTAGGACTGCGTGATTATTTAGTTTGAAATTAGCTACATACATCAGTGAAAGCTGGAAGTATCGTCACAAGAAGATAGATTAACCTGGCTTGGGAAAAAGAAAAAAGAGAACAATATCCTCCAAATTATGGTAGAAAAATATGCGAATTCCCTTGAATCCAGGACCGTCACCAATTATGTAAATTTACCTTTGTTTCAGTGTTTTGGATAATGATATCAATGATTATGTTCCTTGCTTACTATAAAACATGAACCTATCATGTCACCGCACAGAAGTAACAACAGAGATGATTATATTATACACTCACCGGCATGGCCCTCATAGCTTTTCCACCAAACCCTCCTCCAACCCTTCTTGTAATAACACGAACATTATGTCCAAGAATGCCAAGACAACTCGCAATTGTGTCGTGTGCACATTCAGGGCACTGACTTGAACTATAGACAACCATGCAGTTATCTTCGTCCGGTACAGCTAGTGCAGTCTGGTTCTCCATGTAAAAGTAGTACTGCGATCCCAGTTCAATCTGCACATATAGCAATTAATTGACCTTGTTTTCAAAAATGAGTCCACTGTAAGCAAAATCTTGCTATTAGCAACAATGGAGCAGGTGAAGAAGACAATGAATAAATATCTGAAATGAAGTACCTTTGCAGAAAGAATTTTGTTATCTGCTTCAGCCATTCCCTTTGATAAATCCCCAACTTCACTGGGGTAAAGGAAAGAAGGCACCTCGAAGAAACTAGATCTCTCAACAGCCTCTTCCAATGATAAAATAGGCATTTCTATATTATCCACATCATAGTCAACCACTGCAGAGTCTGCAGCCATATCAGCATGTTTCTGTGTGTCGGCCACCTACAGAGCAATGGCAACAAATTTCAGTTAAGTTGACTCCATATTTTATTATGTCTGATGCAAGACTCCATATTACATTATGTCTGTTGCAAGCAAGGAGGTGATTACAAGATACAAACTGGATTACCACTAAGGCAATAGGCTGACCGGCACAGTGAACAAGCTCGTCAGCAAACAAAGGTTCGAAACCAAATATGGTTCTTGATCCTACATTCTGTCCACCATCTGGAATGTCTTGAAAGGAAATGATTGAGGAGACAGAATTAGATGGTATGCTAGATGGTATTCTGACACCCTTTACCCGTGCAAGAGGCTTGGTGCTGTATATGAATGCCCCATATAGACAATTTTCTGGTGAAGGAATATCATCAACATACACAGCTTCACCTACATAGGAGATGCTAGTTGATCAAATAATCAGTGCTAGAATTAACCAAAGGATATCTGGCGCTACATAGCCGCAACACATTGAACATTTGGTAACTGAATATAATAACTATATGAGTCAACTCCACCTGATAATTAAGGGTGCAAAAGGTCTCATTAGTAATAATTTCTGCTTAAAGTTCCAATGTGGAGAGAGAGAAAGAGAGAGAGAGAGAGCAAACCAGAAGCCTGAATGGCTGCTTCAGATTTTTTAATTGGCTCTCCAACAGGATAGTACCCTTTATTCAGTTCAACAACCTGACTTGATGATGATAGCAAGGAAGAGATTTCGCTATCTTGAAACTCCCCATGGTCCTGAGTTAGATTGGGTTCCCCAGCCGAAATCGCACTCTTGTAACCATTTAAACTATTACTGACTGCTTTAGCCCTAGACTCAACAAGGGGGCTAAGGAACTTGAAAACGAACCCAACAGCCAAGCTTGACCTGTAAGCAGGATCCCTCGTTCCATAGTCTGCCACAATAGTAGCTTTAACTACTTCAATTGCCTCTCTTAAGACATTCAGGCTCAGCACTTTTCCAGTTAAAGTTTCCTCGACCTTTCTTGCTCGTATAGCATGTTGAGTCCCATAAGCACCAAAAGCTAACTGACAATTGTATATGATAATTTCATCAAGAGCCTCACTAACGGTAACTTCAGCCAAGAAAGCTGCATTTAAATAGGGCAATGCATTTCCAAGAGGTCGTGGTGCAGCTCGATATGTTTCAAAAAGTAGCCTTTTGGTGGCTTCAGAAGCCGTCCTTCTCAAGTGCCAAGCCGGGATTTTGATACTTAAAAGTACACTTTTGGAATCCAATGGCGACCTTTCTAAAAATTCCTCCAATGTAAGCCTTTCTTGCTTGGGTCCGGACATTACAGTCACCTGTGAATCTACAGCAAGAAGTACCGTAGCAATATCCGAAGGGAAATGAAATCTCTGCGCCATCACTAAATTTCCTCCCAGACTTGCTGTGTTCCTGATAAAGCCTGAAGCGATTTTCTCCATGTGATCAGCGGTTTTTCTGAATATCATTCCTCCTCCTGTGGATGACATACATTTGCTGTGTTCCCTCAATGCTTCAATAGCTTTAGAAATTGTCACAGTTGTCCCAAATTCAATTCCTGTTTCATCCGTTTTGACAATGGCGAGCTCGGGAATATTCCTGAGATCAATGTACTTCTCCCATCGCTTGGCTTCCTTATAGTAACCCGTCCCCGTGTTTCCAGCAACTAGCTTTACGAGGGAAGTATTGCCGGTTCCATCAGTTTCCAACAGGCATCGAAGATCTTCAACAGTGGTCGGAGTAGACCAGTCATACCTCTTAGTATCCAAGAGCGTGGGAGACTTTAATTCTTTCTTCAGAAACTCGGGAAAAGTGCATTTCTCATCTTTGCGGCAATACGGAGGTAACCTACTCATCTTGATCTCCTCGCTATCCCCCTTTCTCCAAAACGAATTGAGCCCCAAATCTTCCAAATCGACATCAGCCGCAAAACTTTTGCAGGCATCAGCTATAGGCCGATACCCGGTACAGCGGCAAAGATTTCCCGCGATAGCCTTCTCAGACTCAAAGACGGACAGTTTGGAGAATCCTGGAGAAGGCTCGGGCCTCTCGGTCTTCTCGGCATTGACCAGCGCTCCGTAGAGCGACATACACATCCCCGGGGTGCAGAAGCCACACTGAGAGGCATGGAAGCTGGAGAACCTTTGGTGGATCGGGTGGAACCCGTCCTTGCTGTTCCCAAGACCTTCAGTAGTTGTAATAGAGCATCTATTTACACTACATAGCAGGGTGAGACATGAACTTGCAGTGATGTCCTCGACAAGGTCAAGCACAGGATCATATCTGGACAAGAGGACAACGCAAGCACCACAGCCACCTGCAACACCCAAAATTGTAAAATCTCTGTGCACATGATACCTTGTGATGCAATACTTCTTCTTAACAATACCACACACCAAAATGAAGACAAAAAGAACATGTACAGACAGACTCCGATGCTGTAAGAAGTTCAGTAAGCAACAATAGTAGAGGCTAGAGAGGAAGCGGGTCACTAACAACTTCAACCTCAGAACACAGACCGAACCAGCAAAACGACGACCCCTCCATCTAAGTGAAAAACCAACCCGCGAACGAGCTCAATGAACAAACGAAAGCAGAGACACGGAGCACACCTTCGCCACAACCGAGCTTGACGCTCTTGAAGCGAGTCTGAGTGCGGAGGAACTCGAGCAGAGTGGTCGAAGGGTCGACGCCGGAGACCTCGAACCTCTCCCCGTTGACGGCGAACACGAGAACCCCGCCGGCGGCCTCGGCTTCTCTCCCCCCCATCTCGCGAGGGGCCACTGCGACTCTGCAACCACAGCTTCACTGCTCATTGTTTGTCGTAGAATCTCTACATATCCAACGTGGTCGAAGCCCGAGCCGCCACCGAAAGGCCTCCCAAAAAAGGTGATGTCACGATCCTACGGAAATTTCTTCCTATTTTACGACCCAAAAAAGGGAAAATTTTGCGAAATTCTTCGGATCCATCCATGTCGATGAAGCTGTCTTCTTCGGACAACATGCACATGAACGGAACATTCAACATCTTCACGATAGTGAAGAAAGCATAGAAGCGCAGATTAGTCGTGGACAAATCTCAGCCGTTGTTTTATTTATCTATCAATGCTAAAGTGATCAAAGTTGGAAATTCGAGGCTTGATCGAGCAAGTCAAAAGGAGCAGGTTCACGCAATATTATCTTGAAACTCTCGTTATCATTACTTGGTAGATCAACACATTAATTTTCGACCAACAAAAAAAACACAATAATTGATATTTCATTTAGTATATGAAATTTGAGTGGGACATGTCGAAAAGTTTGGTGGGCCTAAAATTTGCATATAATATCTAAAATTTGCACCATGGGTTAGATCCGAAATCTCTTGATCTCGCATAGTTTTTATTGGCCGGTGTCTCTTTCTCTCGATCAATTACCTAAGATGTTCATACCGGCCGCATGCTGTGTGGTTGAATTCTGTAATGTGCAAATTTGCAATTTTCAACTCACGAGAGGTCTGTGATTTGTGATCTGAAGATGTACAGTACAAAATTAGTGCTCTACTTACATCAGATCGAGGGCGATAACGTTTTTTAGACGTTGACCAACAGATGTGTCTCTTATATTTGAAAAATAAAACTAGTGCATAAGTTAATTGAAGAAAATTCGAAAGGGATAAAACAAAGGGAGAATGGTGATCATATGTAATCTTGATATGATCGTTGTTGCCAGCGATGTTAAAAATAAAGGAATAAAAAAAATTCGAAAGATGTTAAAATGTCATTAGAAATTGTTCACATGAGCGACAGTCGTGCCGCGTACATCCGTGTCAGCGATTTCCAGTCAAAATTAGCGAGATGGACTCAATTGGCAGAACGTGAAAAAAGCTTAAGATTCAATTGTCAAAACTAAAAAGTTTATAATTAAATTGGCAAAAGTGCAATAGATTTAAGACTTTTCGAACAATTTTTCCCGATAAAAACTATTCATACCTTATATCAATCAAGATTAAACAACGTGTTTTCACGC
>JANUWG010000632.1:0-10989 GCA_025175695.1 Eugenia klotzschiana
CGTCGATCACCGACAACCCTGAAAATTTTATGTTGTTATCAAACGAATTTCTGTTCCTGAAATAGAAATTTTGTGTCGTAAGCAAACTTGTTTATCTGCTTAAAAACTTGTCCAGAAACTAAAAATACAAAATTTATCTCTAATTAGAAATTAATTTCAGAAACATAATTATTGTCATTCGTCTCCTTAGCCATTTGCGTGTTGGATGTTGCCATGCTGAGGTACATAGCCTTTCATTTTCCTCATGACACTTGTTTTGCATTACCAAGTGACTTTTTCCAATGCACGATTTTCTTCTCTCATCACGAAGATTGTCTCTTCGCCGTCACCCCTGCCAGTAAGATTTCCGTAAGGTCAACATAACGTGAGATATTACCAAACATCGTTGCTTTTTAAGGAATCTGAGCCGACGGGTTGAATCTTCTCGACGAAGGCATCTGGATTCTCGGAGCCGCTTTTGATTGGCGACTTGTCAAAATCCACGTGGAACAAGAAATTGACCCAAAAAAAGAAGTTACAATATCAATGTACATTACCTACATGTCTTCACCACATGGAATAATTGAACCTCAAAAGGAGAGTTCTACAGGATGACTTCTTATCGAAAAGTAAATTTTTTTTACTTTTCAAAACTTGTCCAAAAATGACTTCTGGTGGAGAAACTGACTTCGGAAGTGGAAATTTTAAGTTACGAACCAAACGGATTTTTGCTTCTGAAGTTGTTTTACCAATCAGATTTCTCTACCAGAAGTTGATTTCTCTGCCAGAAGTGACTTCTGAAGTATTATCATGCGCGCCCTAAAAGTCGCAAGCATGAAGCCTATCTCTTTTGCTTCTCTTAGCCATACCCGTTTTGCGTGCTTGCTAATTAATTTTTTCTTTAAGAGATGCCTCGGCCGGCGGGATCGTCGGAATTCTTGTGCCGGATCATCGATTTTGTCGATCAATTCATCCATTCGATTCAGACTTTTAACAAGAGACATCGAATGTCTGAGAACTAGGGAAGGATTCAAATGGGTCCTAGAGACAATGACATTCCGCGTTTAGAAGATATATCTTTGACCAATTATGGGATGAATACAATGAGAAGATTTATTTTAATTTGAGGGCAAGGGGGTCCTATCACCAATTGGTTTGATGTGTTATATAGATCAGGCCGGTCCTGTCTTCGGTAACGATTTTGACTTTATTAGGGAGCCATTATTGTACCGCGTGGACCTTATTTTTCATTAAATAATTTCTGCTTCATATATAAAATGTATCAATGATTGCCCTAGTAGCAACCCCCCCTAGTGCCTACCCAACACAAATTGGTCATTGCAATATAGAACTGGATAGGCAAGAAACGTATATAAAGCATGAATGATAATAATTCTGTTCCTGACAATAATTTTTAGACAAAAATAGAATTTTCCATTTATACTCATGGACGATTTTTTGAGCAGAGAAAAGCGTTCGATTTGATAACAATACAAAATTTCTATTTTCGAAACTAAAATTTGTTTGATAATAACATAAAATTTCTATTGTTGCTAGCAGCCGGCAATTGGCGGATGGTGAATGGTGGATGATGATTGGCAGCCGATGATTGGGACACGAGAGAGAGAGAGGGAGACTGCACGAGAGAGAGAGAGGGAGTGAGCGACGAAAATAATTATTATTTCTGATTTCTGTTCTAGAAATAGAAAAGCAAAAAAAAAAAAATTACTTCACATTTATGTTTCAAACCTAATTTTGGAATAATTTTTCGTTTTATAAATAGACAAATGAAATTAAGTTATCAAATGGATTTCTGTTTCATATCAAAAATATGTTTGTAAGATAAATAGATAAATATAATCATTATCATTCGCGCCCATAGTGACATGAGAGAGTGTAGATGGGTTGCACCTCCATTAAAATCCTTGTTCTAGTAAATAACTTGTATATGCAGATACTTATGTGTAAAAGGGTTTATCTCTCTCAATTACTTATTCTTCAATTTGAATATGCTATCGATCAATTGAGGTTAACCTTCCTTACAAGGTTCAAAATCTTAGAGCAAATCTTAGAGCCCTCGTGGCTCGGAAAAAGCCCTGACATATCTTTCTAATCCATACTAAAAATCTAGAATTCTCGTGTCGGATCGTCTACTTTTATTTTGCCAAATGTCTAAAAGGGTTAAAGTTATTAGACATGCATGTTTTAAGGGGTCGACACCTACATATAAAGTCGTATATATAGTATAGACAGGTCGCAAATTGGCTGGCCCGCTAGTGAAAAAATGAGCTATATGTAAAGTTAATGTAACCAACCCATGTAATATGACATGTTCGACTCTTCATGTAATAAAAGGGTAAATAATCAATCTTCGAGATATTCGCTGCAGTTCCAGCTCGAGTCATCATTGGTCTTAGGCTTATGGGATTACTGAGTTATTTCATGAGCCTAAGAGTTAATTGTTTGTGATTAAAAGTCGATACTATTCGAGTTAGTCTCACTAATATTGAATCTTCTCTTACTTTAGGCATAGGTAATTAACCCCACATTTGGGGTATATATCTTGGGAAAATTTCACTAGACTAACCACAAAAATAAGTGATGCTACTATCTTCTGCTAGTCTTTTTCATGTAAGATCGATTATTCTACTTTTGTAGATTTGGCGCATATCATAATCTAAATCTTGTCTCTATCATGGTGAATGTGTTTGTGCTTCTCGTTTATGAATTGGAGTACAGCTTACCATACTTTATCATTAGAACAAATTTCACTTATTAAAGTGGTTTCCCATTGCTTTTTGATGAGGGAGCATCAAGTTTAAGCCCGACTTATGTTTCATCGTTCGAACTAGCCTAATCATTACTCATGTTAGCAATGATCAATTTGAGCTACAACTTGATTCAACAGGTCCAAGGTTAGAGTTGACGATCCTATGATCGCCGATCAACTATGTAATTGTCGATTTACACGACTAGTTCTCGACTTTGAGGCTCCTAATCGATTGTCTCGCAACTAGAGGCTATTTTGCTCGATTTCCATTGCTATCAGTTGATTTTCGGCTTCCACGGTCGGAAAACGAATTTGGAGAGTCCAATACTATGTCAATACGCATTGGTTTTAGTTAATATCATTGTCGATTTCGAGTCTTGATTTTACAAGGGTTAAGAGCATTGTCGATTTCTTAGTGTCCATAAGTGTTAAGTGCGATGACAGTTTCAAGAGTCATTATGGTTATAAAACTGTAAGAGTTACTTAGCAGAGTCCTTTTATAAATAGAGGCGCAATTTTATTTATACGACATAAGACTTGAATTAAATAAAAAGCATGAGATTTTACTCAAGCGGATGGATATTCATCTTCAATATTTTATCCTATGATCGATAGGGGACCAAAGTTTCTTCATCCTTGACTCGCGTCATTGCTTTAGGTCTTGGTAGTGAACTTTCTTTATCCCGAAGTCATATAACTTCTTTATCCTTAATTGATAATATGTTTTCTTTCTATTTTGGTGGCGGCCTTCATCTACCCGAATTTCATTTTCAGCTCATACACAACCAACCCGTTCAGAACCTTTTCCATCCACCATTTCCATCAAACATTCTCACATGTACTACAGCAGAACTTCCTGTTGATGAAACAAAACAACAAAATCGGAAAAAGGTGAGGAAACCTCCCGGAGCTGATCGTTTGTTCGCAAGAATTTCCTGTCCTTCTCATTTGGCGGGTCCCGCCAAACTTAGGGTGCCAGGAAAAATCGCTCCTTTTCTTCCCCAACTCTCTCTGTCTCTATCTTAATCAAAACATGTCGTGTCTCTGGTCCCCCCATCAATGTACCTACATACTGGGCCGGTACCACCATCACCTGTGGTTATCCCCTTCTTTAGTTTCGCACATGTGTTAATGTCGAAACGCTCGTTTGCTCGCGCTGCTGCCCACTCCTGACTTTACCATTTGCCACAGAAGTCGAGTGACCAGGGAGCACGAACCTGCCCTCTTCATGGAGACACCAAGCATGGAAGCTCGGTACCACCCGATATCCTGGGCTTGGTTTTTCTTTGGCCTCGCTGTGATTCTTTCCCCTTCATGTAAAATGGGTTTTGTTCTCTTGTCGTTGTCACCGCAATTACAGAGTTTATGTTCTGATTAAAGCCAGAGGAAGGCTTGGGTTGGGTAACGAGGGAAATTTGCTCGAAATGGTTGGAGGAAACGAGTTTGCTCGAGTGAGTTCTTGATGTCACTCTTTTCATGTTCAGTTGACATCCCGCCAAAGACCGGATTTTTAGCCTTTTTCTTCTTCTCTGAAATTTTGTATGCTTAAAGAAGGAAATTTTGGGGCGAGCAATATTGGACAGAGCAACGTTAGTCAGATCGGTCTCTTGGAGTTGGCTTAGAAATGAAGCCATATTTGCATGTTATGCCGTGCTTTTTCTTTGTTCCCTGCTTTGGAGATTCATTGGCTGTTACAAGTTCGCTAACTGGCTGCTGTTAGAAGTATGCTAACCGGGTAAAGTGATTGTTCGTTGGATCATAATTTCTTTCTGATCTTGGTTAGTCCTTGGTTTATACTGTCAGGTATCTAAATTCTTGCAAGAGGCATCAGACGCAACCCAATGCTGAAGTCGTATCGTGGTTTTCAAAGGTCCTGACTTTGAACTGTGATATGTTGGGATTCCTTTACTCTGTGATTTGTCTACGTGCTTAATGCTGCATATTATGAAAGAATTGCATATCATAACCGTCTTGTTGCTCAAGTTTATAGCAGATATATCGGACTTGGATGAACTGTCTACTGCAGCTTTACGTGAATGCCCTTATTTAGATATTCTGCAATTGCTATCGAGGAAAGCCTTATAGCCATAAGAAAGTCAGGGTTTCTCTTTCTGGAGTGCTGGAGTTACTTTCATAGAAATTGTTGAAAGATTAACCTAAAAAGTAGCTGCATTGCTTGTATATTGTACGATGCACCTAATGCTGATGTGTTGTAGGCTTTTGATGCCTGATTATAATAAATGTAGGTGGATATGCAAATTATTAGTCTCAGAACAGAATCTTCGGTGCGATATAAATGGTAATGACTCTTGAAAGGACATAAAGTATGTTTCCTCAACTTGTGTGTGTGATTTCCTAAGGTCATATCTATGTAAAGACATACAATCTATTTAGAGAAGATTCTTCTGTTTAGTTTGGAGAAATTGGCCCTGGATTGAACCTTGCGTCCTTGATGGGAAGGTTCAGCGTAATGCTCCAAATGGAAGAACGGTAAACTGTATCAAGCTTACACTTTGGACACTTGAAGTTTTCTAATGGAATAGCAAGTTTTCAGTTAGAATGAAAGGATTGAACGTCATAGTAGTGACTGTGTTCTACTGATATTTCATGTGCACTGAGCCCACATTGCTTTAAGTGCAAAATTTGTATTGCCCCCATGTCCCTGTTCTTTTTTCTTCTCTTTTAATGTGACACTTGGATGGTGTTTTACATAGGAATGGCTTGCACTTTGCTTTGGTCTTGTGCTTTGCTTTTGCTTTACAAGCACAGAACTTTATCCTGTTACATTGTTTCGATTTGAAATGGGGGCCTGCGTCCATTATAGCATATGGTTCAATCACGAGGTCTAGGTTGGCCACATACGAAAATGCACTCGGGTGCACCTACTACTAACGCTTTTTGGTTCGGTTCTTCTTAAAATAGACATTGAGCATTCATGTTGGAAAAAAGCCAAAGCTTTATACTAATGTTTATGAAGGTTGCACTAACTTTTTACTGTTTTTGGCATATTAATCATACTTAGATTAGCAATTTTTGGAAGCTAAAGGACTTTATAAGTTCTTCTTGAAACAAGGTCAACTTGAATTATTTATACCTTCGTGTAGCTTGAATTTCCAGACTTTGGAGTTAATATTGCAATGTGCTTTTTGATATTTTCCCTTGGATGTCTGAAAGAATTTTGGTCGTGATTCTTTTCTATCTTTGTTGCACAGGCTAAGACTGAGATGACTTCCTGTGGAGGATGTCACATTGTTATCTCACTGGATCATCTACAGGACACTGATCTCCTACCACTAATTGATGTCTTCATGGAAATACATTCTTTTGATGTTGACACGGTTGATGTTGTTCATAACTCACCTCGACTCTTGAACTCGGAACATCTCATTGGTTTGATGCATGCGATTGGTGGTAAGCTACATGCTGTTAATCTCCAGGATTCATCCCTTGGGGAGGAATTTCTAAGGTTAGTATTAATATTGCTTTGAGTTTATTTCGTGATTTGCAAAGAAACTCAGTTGATGACACCCTCCCTCTAACCAATGAAGATAAAATGTTATATCACTTTCTGTTTTTTTTTGGGTCCATTGAAACTTGACCTCTCAAAAGGTTCTATTAGCAAAAGGTCCCCTATAGTGCCTAAAATGACAATTTTAACCCCCCTCTACCCCTGTTTATGAGGGTTCTGTTCATTTTAGGTTACTTTACCAAGTTTCCCAAGAACCGGTTATGCTATGCACTTTCCTGTGACAATAGACATTTTAGCCTGTCTTAGTTCTTTTGCTCTCTTTGCAGCAATCTGAACAAGAGTGGAGTTTCTTGTGAAGTCTTCAGTTTCTTGTCCCTCCAAATTCAGAAACTCAACATGGTTGGTAGTTTTACGCAGTTGCATACCCTTAACCTGGATTTCTGTACTTCAGTCACTAGCTTCCACAAGGACTGTTTTTCTGGCATGCCAAATCTGATGCGTTTATCAATATGCGAGACAAGAGTAGCTAATCTCTGGACGACAACTGCTGTATTGTCTAAGCTTCCTTCTTTAGTGGAACTACGATTCCAGAAATGCTTATGTTGCTGTGACACTGGGCCATGTGCTTCCCTCTACGGTGAAAAGGCAAATCTTCTTCTTGGTGAGAAAAGCGGTTCAGTTCTACCGAGCTGTCGTTCCTACAAAGCTGTACAATCTGTTTCTCATGGCAGCACCATGCACAAAGTTCTTGATGAAGTTGAGCAAGTAAGCAGCTTACTTCCTCTCATGCATTTGTCTGTAGCCAATGAAACCTGTGGCAGACATGATGGTCTGCTTAATGGTACTGATGATAAATGTCAATCATGTTAGAAGAATGAATCTATTTGACCTATCGTCTGGTATGTGTTCATGTACGAATGGAGAGGGAAGACCGCAAATGGTGTAGACTGGGGTATGCTTTAACATCAATATATCTATAGGATTTTGGGAAGTGATTTATTGTTTCTGTTATTTGTAGATGATGAATGTGCTAGATTGTTAACAGGGTTCTTTTAATGGATTGTAGATCATTGACAAAGAATCTGTTTTTATGTGTGCTCAGAAGCAGAATTCAAGGAATGGTAGTGCCACATTCAAAAAGTATGTCTCGCATCATTGCTCACCTATATGCTATGAGAAATACTACAGAGAATATATGATTGTTTGTCTGCCTCGTTTGGAAGTATTGGACAACCTTCCTGTCCAGGAGGTGGAAAAAGAAGTAGCAAAAAATGTTTTCTCGAGCCACTATGAGAACTTACCCTATGGGCGACAGCACAAAGAAAGTGTCATTGCTGTCCTTCATCAACGTGAAATGGGAAAAGTCAGCTTTTACCACCCAAAATCAATTAAATTAAAGCATTCAGTTTCTTCTAGGACAGGCCAACAATTTTTCTCAAGATCTCTTACTGCAGCCAAACTTGGGTCGTCCGTGTGGCCTCTCATGCAACCACTTTCGCAAATTAGCCATTTTATCAAAGAAGAAGGTACACAACTTCGACCAAGGCAGTTTGAGTACAATCCGTCAGATCCTTCTCTCATGGCTTTTGGGACTTTGGATGGTGAAATAATTATCACCAACCATGAAGGTGGAAACATTGTCGGTTATGTCCCATCAACAGGAGTGGAAAATAGTATTTTGGGTCTCTGTTGGCTCAAGAAATATCCATCCAAGGTATCTGTATTACTCGATCTTAAGGAGTAATGAATGATATAGCCTATGTATGAAATTATAAGAATTTGTCCAACATGTGTACAAGTTAAAAACATCAGTCTGTATATAGAATAAGCAAACATATTTTGGGATGCTAGTTAACTGCTCTTTTTAAGGCTAGCGTAGAACAATTCATCTGGGATATTTTCTTGAGGTAAAACATTCGAACTTGAACATGTGCTTTTTCTATACTGGTTTCATGTACGCTTATAGCCCACTCCTCTAAACTCCATCTGCTTAGCACTTGGCTTGCATGGACATGCGTAGATATAAAACAACCACGTATTATTGACAAGGTTAGATATTTCATCTAGCAAGAGGTTTAATATTGCTTCACAGCTTGTTAGTTTTCGTAATACTCTTTCATTATTTGATGACATGTGATGACTGACGGTCTTTTGTTTTTTGGACAACTAGCTTATTGCAGGTTCTGACAATGGGTCGTTGAAGTTGTTTGACATCAATTGTATACCACTGAAAGTTTCAGACTTCTCTTTCAGTTATGATGCCGTTACTTTTGATGATTTTGAGCAGTTGACCTCCGTACATGTCAATTCGATGGATGATAGGCTTCTTGTTAGTGGATACACAAGAAACATTGCTCTTTATGACATTGCCACTGGTAAACGAATGGAGTTGTTCAGGGATTTGCACCGCGAACCTATAAATGTTGCTAAATTTGCAAATCACTCTCCGTTTTTGTTTGCTACTTCATCATTTGACTGTGATGTCAAGATGTGGGATCTGAGAGAGACTCCGGTGCGACCTTGCTATACAGCTTCAAGCTCCAGGGAAAATGTAATGGTTTGCTTCTCCCCTGATGACCACTATCTACTGGTCTCCGCTGTTGATAATGAGGTATTTCACATAGATATTTGTCCCATCTTTTTTCCGATTTTTCATTTCTCCGCTGTTGACACCAATAAGCATGTGGAATTGACAGAGGATTTTGGTAATGAACAGACCAGAACCTTCTTCTCATATCTAGTATTTCATATGAACCAAATTCAACTCAGCCACACTACAGGCTGAAATTCTCTGAGGTTAATACGCTTGTATCATGTGATGTCATTACTGCATACACTTCGTTGACATTACCCTTTTGATTAGGGCTAGTCTTAATCCCCAATAGCCCATTGAAGTTTTGATATGTCACACATTCGTTTGCATCAATGTGCTTGATGGTGGTGCATGTTTTTGGTTGAATTTAAAAATGGCACCATATAAGACTGTTGATTATTTAAGAAAATACCGGCTAGCTTAAGTGATAATATATTACTCCCCTTCACGTGAGCAATGCCAACTCGCTTCCTTTGTAAAATATGCTTGCTTGTGTTTTCGTCTTCAGGATTTTCAGGAGAATGTAGTGAAGATTGAAATGTAGGGTAAATTGAAGTTTTTAAAACCTCTAGAAACCCCACTGACCCCCCTTTTCCAGCCCCCCCACCCCACAACCAAAAAAAAATAAAAATAAAAATGAAATGAATGATTAGTTATCTCTGAGGATCATGAAGTTTCGGTGTCCTTGAACTCTAGAGAAAAACAGCGGAGGCTAATTGTTGACTGCTACAGGTCAAGCAGCTTTTAGCTGGTGATGGAAGGATCCAAATGAAATTCGAGATAGCTTCAACTGGAAGTGCTCATAATTACACACGTTCATATTATATGAATGGAAGGGACTATGTTATTAGTGGAAGTTGTGATGAGCATGTAGTCCGCATCTGCTGTGCTCAAACTGGAAGGCGACTGAGGGATGTCTTCTTGGAGGTACACATCAATAATTTTTATATGACTCTCCCATGTTTGAAAGGTTTGCAAGGTATTGGTGTTCTTTTTCGCTAATCTATTTTTTGCAGGATGGGAACTCTGGAAATTCTATGTATGTGCAGTCTTTAAGAGGCGATCCATTTAGGGTAAGTGGTCTTGTTGCATAAGCTTTGTAAGAAGCACATTAACTTGTACGTTGTTAACTCGTAGACTGAAAATGTTTCTCCAATCCTTGAAATAATAGCAACCAGTTCACCTATACTTGAGTTCTGCCACTAGCTTACGACGTCCATCATTCTTAGGAACATGGGTTAGCAATGATTGAGAAACATTGTAAAAACAATTTTGCTGACCTGGTGTCTTGTCCCCTAATGCTTGCTATAAAACTTCTTTGAGAATATTTCATGGCACTTCCTTCACTTTCAATAATTTTTACTGACCAAAGTCCCAAGAGAAAGGACCCATCGAAAGGGGATGGGATGTTTTAGCCCCTTTTTCAACATGGTTGGAGTTCTCTTTTTTTTTTGGTGAAGTAAAATTTTTTTTGGTAGAGTGGTTGGAGTTCTTTTTTTTTGGTAAGGAAAGTGGTTGGAGTTCTTTCTGTGTCAATAAATCCAAGAGTAAGAGAAAGAGCTCAACCTTATGTTGATTCCTCTTGTCGAGAGTGTTGATCTGCCAGTCAAGATGATTTCTCTATCCAACAAATCAATCAAGTAGTATTTGGATGACTATACTGTTGGCAATGCAGATAGGAGGAGTTTCAGCAACCACAACCCCAAAGTGATATTTCTAGAAATATTCCTGTTTTGCTTCCTCACATATATTGTTATCCGAACTAGTTGGATTGCCGAAGGAATTTGCAAGTTTGCAAGGTTCAACTTGACATACATTTGGTCATTAATTCAACTATGTTGATTTTAGACTTGACGTCGATTTTCAAGTGACAAAAAATTGAGTTTGAAACTACTTGTTTCAAACTACTTGCAAGGTTCGACTTGACATACATTTGGTCATTAATTCAACTATGTTGATTTTAGACTTGATGTCGATTTTCAAGTGCCAAAAAATTGAGTGTGGAACTACTTGTTTCATTATTTTTTTGAGTGGGGATACCAATGTTTTGTCCACTCGTTTTAAGTAAATTGTCCGTAGGATCATGTGTATTTGTCAGTCCATACAATGACGGATGTTGGGTTGGCCTCCTTTGTTAAAGGGGTCCATCTCCTGAGATTCAAAAGGTCCTAGATTGGC
>JANUWG010000633.1:0-10985 GCA_025175695.1 Eugenia klotzschiana
GTTTCCGCTAGGGATGTATGCTTTTTCTCAGATTGAAGTTATGAGTTTGGGTTGCGTGTTAGTCCCTCGAACTCGAAGCTTTGACCAGCATGTGGTGGGTGTAATGAGATACTGGTTCATGGCCCGCTGATTCCGCAACGATCCTCGCCATAAAATTTAATGAAGAGCTCATCACGGGGAGACTCGCCATGCGGGGGGTTGTCTTTTTCAATGTGAAGTCAGCTTTTTTGTGGCGAAATCACATGAATTCTGACCTGGGAGCCACTTTTGCTCCCTACTGATCAGTTTCAATGGCCGGTCAGAAGGTAAGAGAGATCAGATCTGCTGCAAAAGGTAGATTTGGCAGCAAAGATGGTTTGAGGAAGGTCTGATATAAAAGTGGGCGTGGAGGATGATTACCAAGTTGAAACTTTTAAAGAGAGATCGAGCTTTAGTTGAATCGGAATACGATGGAAGTGGAGAGAGAGAAAGGGTGCGGGACACGAGTAGCGGCGACGGTGGGCCGGGCCGGGCCGGCGAGGCCGTTGTCGATTTTGGCGGGGGCTGGGCCGCTACGAACGGAGCATTTTTTAGGGGCTTCCCTGGGCACAACCTCGGGGGCGCAATGGAATGGGAAGAAAGCGAAGCGGGCGATCGTGGGATCGACGTCCGGCTCGTCTCATGAGTCTTGTCGTGCGAACTCAAGGCTCGACGCACTTGCCGAGCTTACAAGCGATGGAAAAAAAGAGATGCGGTCATATATTAAAATAAAAAACACACTTCAATAATAATCAAGAAATTTGATTCGCTGGTAATAGAATCCAGTTTTGTATTTTGACATGATCGCCGTCATGTAACTTTGTAGAAAAATTCCAAATAAGAGTCCGAAATTGATCTTATTTCAAATAAAGATCTGAAATGCGCTCATTGTTTCAAAAAAAAGGTATGGAGTGGATATTGTTTCAAATAAAAACCTAAAGTAGCTATGTTGGTCTTAAAAAAGGGCCTCTCACCAATTGATTAGGGCATTTTCTTCATTTATTTTTTAAATATTTTAAATTTTTTCTTTAGTTATTCCTCTTTTTGTTTTACAAAAATTTAAAAAAAAACTAACAAAAAAAATAAGCACGTGTGGGAAGGGCCGCAACCCTCTCCCAAACTTGGGTAAGGGTCGGCTGCCCTTGCTCGGACGTCGGCCGAGGGAGGCAACCCTCGCCCTATTCCCGTTGAGGGCCGGCGACCCTGGCTCAGATCCGGGAGAGGGTTGCCGACCCCCGCAAAGGTGCTGGGACCTTGACGGCAACCAGCTGCTTATGTTTCCTCTCTTTTTTAGTATTTTAATGTTAATTTTAATTTAACTAAAAATTGAATTAAAATTGTATTTTGAAGAAAATTTCCTTGATCGGCCAGAATATTTAGCCGACCAGTGGGGTCAAGGCCGTATTTAAAAAAGGTATAACCACTTTTGGCCCTTATTTGAAATAATGATGGCACTTCAGGTATTTTGGGTCTTTAATTAGAATTTTCCCTAACTTTGTACAAATTTTTTTTTTCCCTCTTTCTTTTGAGTGCCCATGACGTTTAAAAAGAGAGCAACGGTTTTTCCCGCTGGCAGACGACGTCGTTGCTTCTGATCGGAAGATTTTTTCGGGAGACAGAGAGCTTATCATCGTCATCTGAACTTCGCGGCTGAGGGACACGGTCCCTTCCATGGCTTCCATCTGCAACTACTCGCTCTCTTCCCTTCCGAAGCTCGAAGGCTCACTGAACCCTAACGGAGCACTTCCCTCGTTCAACCGCATAACAAGACCGAAGCATTGGCGTCGCTCCATTTCGTCAATTCCGGCTCCGAAATGCCACGCGACGGACCAAAGCTCGATTTCACGGGAGGAACCGATGAGCATCGATAATCTCCGCCGCTTCGTCGATCTGAACTTGGGCAATTGGAACGGCTCTTTTCACGTGAGTCTCGTGTTTAGTTGTGCTCTTGAGCTTATCTCACATTATATCGTCGTTATGCCTCTGTCGTTTATGTTACTGCGGTAATGCTTGAGCGAAAAGCAGGGCTGAAATGATGTTGGGGTTCGACTGGTCCTGGAGGGTGTGTGGTGGATTAAAGTTTTTAGGATTTGATATTTGGTTTAGCTGATTCTGTGTCGGTGGTGTGGGGGCTTTATTGTTACCAATGCTTTATAACTTACCTTGGCGACTGGATGCGAAGTTTTTATGATCTATGCAATGTCTTTATGTTGAATGTCCCGCTTTTGCAGCAATTTGATGCCTGCGGGAATCTGTTACATAAGATAAGTACAAAGCTTGCTGCAAGTTCTTATGGGGAAAATGAGCTCCTCAGTCTTATCCAAACGTAAGCTCCGTTAGGCTTCTCTTGTTGAAGTTCCAATGCAGACACGCCAGCCGTTATGGTCTAATAGGACTGCACCTTGTAGGCTTTACATAAAACAACCTCAATCGAGCACTTCGATTTCTGAACACGGTGAAGAACCTGAGTGGGCAGAATATAAAATAAAAGAAACCAACATGTTCACCGTTGACAAGTATCAACAGGTAAATTCCCAATATGCTAGTGCTTGAGAGAATTTATGTCACTGGATTATGCTTCATTCATTGGTTCCTGTTATTATCCTACATAATTAGTCCATAGTTAGGGTTTTTCCCAGATGAGAGGGCGTTTTCCCTGAGGTACCAGACAGCAGGCATGCTTGAAACTGTATTAAGGCAAGGAGTTCTAGGGGAAGATGACACTGGCGAAGAATCTCCAAAGTGAGTGCTTGTTTTGTTTAAATTTTTCTTTTCTTGGTCATTTGTCCCATCTTTGGCCGTCACTAAAGCCAGAGAGAAGGCAAAGGTGACTAATTCACTGAATGAAATACGTATATCCTAGGGCATTTTAAATAAAGCATCGCATTCTTTCCTCTATGGCTTCCTGTTCCATTAATTGCATATACAGCACAAATGAGTGATAGCTACCTGGGTTTCAGGAAACCATTTCTCCACTATGAACAACCATGTTGATGGATTGGGACTTCACGCTTAGTAGGACGTGTCCATGGAAACATGAAAATGTCACTTGTTTGTATACTATGCGGATAGCCTTTAGAAGGATGTTGTGAAGTAGTCAATGCATATTTCCAAGGATGGTAGAATGAAAAGAACATGGCTTGAAGTGTCAAATTATTTCAACCAGGAAAAGAGAAGGAGAAATAATGATTAGTATCTGTAGGTGAGTTACATAGCTTGTCCCAACGAGGGTTGTATTCATTGAAAGGGCAGATTCGCGCCTCAACAAATTATACAGGATTGTCTATATGTTGTTGATTCTTCACATTTATGTCGGTTGGTTCTATTACATGATCTCGGTAGACAGTCTACTATTTAGCTGGAGACTTTGATGCAATCAATAGAGACTCCGTTCTTTTTTCATAACCAATTGCATCCACCTTTTCGGGTGGAGCATGTCATTATTTGATCTTTTCTGCTGTTATGGCTTAAGGTTCTGTCTATGAGGTTTCAGAGCTTCAAGATTGTCCTGTGTATCCTGTTCTTCTCTAGCACTCCAGATTCTTGCTTCTTTCTTTCTGCTGAAAAGGCTTTTCTCCGCAGAAATCTCAAGCTTCCATCTCACCAACCTTCTATTGTGTGTGAGAATTGTCTATACTCACAACAAGCAGATACACGAGCAAGAGCATTCCACATCATGGACCCAAAGGGTGTCATTGAAATGCTTCTCATATTTCTTGAAGAAAGAGGGAATAGGTTGTCTATACCTCCTTTGCTTGAGAACTCTGAAGTAAGTTTCAAGATTTTTCTCATCTTTTAAGTGGCTATCGAAAGTGAAAGATTAAGCATTTGCTGTCTTTCCTCTTGATTGCAGGGAAGCACTGGTAGGATTACGCCATTTCTTGGAAACTGGAAGGGGCATTCTGTAACAAAGCGTAGTGGTGTTTATGGAGCAACAACTACTGAAGCTGATTTGGTTTCGTTTCTTCAAATTGACGAGAGGGGCCAGTTAGTTCAGGTTTGTTGGAGGTAGAATTCAGCAGCTAATATAAGCTGGAAGTGATTATATAAAACTTCTGAATCTATTGAGGATGGAGAACTTTAGACGAAGCAGAAGTCACACTAGTCAGATGCTATTAACCTGTTAATGTTGGCTGTAAGTAAATCAGGTATACATATTGCAAAGCTCTGGTTTAAGTTTTTCTAATCCAAAGATGCATGGTTTTCAAAATGGCCTCAAATGGGCAACTCCAACTGAGAAGTTACACAAATAGTTTTTTCGCGGTTCTAATAATCTCTACTTTGATTAAAAAAATTTGATGGCAGCCAGTTTTTTTTTTTTTTTTGGTAAGGAGATGGCAGCCAGGTTTGTCTTTGCAAACAAGGAAATTCCATAAATTATTTTTTAAAAAATTGCAAATCAAAGAATGTGAATACTTTTGACGTAATTTAGACTAATACTTAGGTAGTTTTCCTCTTGCTCCACTTTCTCCAATCACCTCAACCATCTCCCTTCTTTCAATTTTGCTGACTTGGTTCAATGAACCACATAAACTGCAAATTATGCTTTAGAGAATTTTGAATGTGTTTTCAATGTTCATTTTGGGACTCATGCATTTGTTCCCTCATTCCTTGTCATCATGCTAGGAGATTACTACAACATCCAGTAGCAGTGAAGTCACCACCAACATGCGTTGGACGGGTACAATTTTAGACAATTTGGTCACATTTGAAGGTGGCTACCAGATGACACTGCTGCCTGGAGGCATGTACATGGGCTGCCCGTCCAACGTGGCGAAAAGCGTGGCCGAGTCCAAGTCGTTCCATTTGGAGTTCTGCTGGCTTGAGGCACCTGGAAGGAGACAGAGGCTTGTTCGCACTTATGATGTGGAGGGCTTGGCCGTCTCATCAACATACTTCCTGGAAACCAAGTCTTGAGGCTGAGAAAAGGATTGGTTCCTTGTCAATTGTCAAACTAGGCGTTCTTATACCGGTTGAGTCGTGCAAAATGAGGATTGTGTTCGAGCGTAACTTGGAAGCAAGAATTTTGTCCTAGCTGCGTGTATAATGTCAAATGAGATGTAAGACAAATTCATGCTTTTATGGTCACCTTATTTATTCGAAGGGACTTTTTGGTTCACGAGTCTTGCTGTCCGACAGGTGAGCTGCAAGTGGGAAACCAACTTGTTGGCTTTGATTGCTCTAGGACAACTTGTGAACTTTGTACTGCTGGGAAATGATCGCTGAACCGGAACGTGGGGTTACATCAATTAAGAATGCCAAATTGCAAGAGGAGGCCTTCAGCCACCGTGTCGATGCTGACATCGGCAAAGCATGGGGCTCATGGTATGGATGTTGGCAATGCCGACACTGGTTTTGTTGTATCGTCTTATCGACCGAACGAGCCAAACCTTTCCTGTAAGTCTAGACAGCCACCCTATTTTTGTCGCACTCCCGTTTCTTTGCTACAAAAGTTACGTGTCGAGGACGAAGCATCATCCTCGCGATAATATCTTATCGTCCTCTCTCGAATTCGAGTGGTCCGGAACGCGAACGGATCACCTTAAAACCCAATCACGGAGGATGTCCGGACTACGCGCTGCCCCTCAACTTTCTAGCATCAATTGAATGCTGCTGCCCTGGGACGTCAAATTCAATTTTGTGGTACCAAGCTTGTTGTGTGTCCCCCCACTTGCACGTCAAGTCCTCCCATCTTCTTCTGTTCATTTCATTCGATGTGCTCGGTTTCGTGTTCCGGCGTTGTCCGGGGGCCTGAAGAAGCGACCTGTGCCAGTTGAAGGCAAGAGAGGTCTCTCATGAGTCCCCCCCAATCTGCTGGCAAATTCGCCAACGTGGGGCGGGACTCGTAGTTTGTTCATCTTCCCACGGAATTCATTCCATAACGTTCCATTGGTAATCTTCTTCTCCAAGCAAAATCTTCCCGACCTCTCTTTTCAATATCAACACGCGTTCGGAATTCTTTGATTATATATCCGTCTAATCATCGGATGTGACATCTCGCCATCCCCTAGAGGCCGGATAATGATAAGACAAAAGTATGGTGATTCAAACTCAAGTCTCGAACGAGACTTTTGCTTAAATAGAAATGCACATGGCTTTGAACTCTGGTTTTGTTGAGATTTTTTGCTCCGTGGCATCGAGCTTGTGCACGTCATACTTTTGGCCACTGTTAATAAACGTGGAATTGTCACTGAACTTCTTCTGGATAGCAAGGACAAAAAAGAGGACAGGACAGCAAGTGGCGGTGGACCGGTGGTTGCCAATCGCAACGACAATAAATGTCGTGGCAACGTGCGAGAAATAAAGAAGTATTTAGATGGGAAAACGAGAAAGAAACGAGAAACGGACGCCAGTGACGGCAGAGATGCACACTTATTGACACAGAGAGTTTTCACAGAGGAAGCAAAAGCCAAGAAATGGCCGGGAAACAACCGCTTCCGCCGCCGCCGCGGCCCACCATATCGGTGCCGCCGCGTCCGCCGGTGGCCGCCATGTTCGGGCCTTGCGCGAGCCCCGGCCCTTTGACGCTGGTCTCGAGCTTCTTCGCCGAATCCGACTGCGGATCTTTCTCCGAGCTGCTCGCCGGAGCCATGTACTCTCCACTCGCCGTCAACGCCTCGGGGCCAAGTTCGTTCCTTTTGGACTACTCGCGTGATAATCCGTCCAAGGAAGGGGAGTTTCGAGATGGGCAAGCGAGTTTGGCGGTTGCCAAATCGCCATTGTTCACGGTCCCCCCTGGCTTGAGCCCTTCTGGGTTGCTTCTGTCGCCTGGTTTCTTCTCTCCTAAGGTGATTGTTGCACTTCATTTCTTGGTTTTGCAGGATGAAATTGAGATTCCACCTTGCTTTGTTTTGTGAATGGGTGCATCTTTTTCAGAGTGCTCTGCAGTCGCTAATCTTGCGACAGCATAAATTTGCATCCTAAGAGAGATAATTGGTTAGAAAGATGAATTTTTCAAGTATTTCAAGTGCTTCACCGATACTTCCTGAAGTCAGTGTCCTAGCTATGGAATCAAGGCAAACGGGCCATAGGTGAGAAATGAACTAAAGTTTGAAATGTCATATCCTTCAAGAACCCTGTCTCAAAGATCTCACCTAGATTGTTGCTGCAGTTGTGGCAATTAGCACGCCTTTCCTCTGAGCATGCTACATTGTCTGAAATTTTTTAACTACCTAGGCAAGTTCCATGCTCTCTCATTCGTTGCATGCCTAGAGTGTTGATTTTTCGGTTATTGGAGGTGTCTAGTCTTAAAGTCTCACCCAGAGGATTTTATGCTCTTATAATTTTGAGACCTTAAGACAATCAACACAATACAAAATCCTCTGGAGAGTAGCTCCTGGAATTCTTTTAGGCGCACATAGAAACTCACCATTTATAAAACCTAGATAGCGTACTTTCCTGAACTTATATATGAATCTCCTCTTATGGTTCCTATGCACAAAGCAGAGCCCCTTTGGGATGTCCCACCAGCAGGCCTTAGCACAAGTGACTGCTCAAGCTCAAGCTGCCCTAGCACGGTCTCATGACTCGCAATTAGAAATGAATCCTCCTTCGGAAGCATCAAAAGAGCCACTCCCAGACGAGCCATCTTTTATGCTAAATGAGGATTCACAACAGCTCTCTCCATCAGATGCTACCACTTCCATGGCCGAATCCTGTGATTTCTCCAGTTCCAGTCAAAAATGGGAAGCTCTTCCCGCAGTACTTGAGAAGCCTACTGAAGACGGGTATAATTGGAGGAAGTATGGCCAGAAGCAGGTGAAGGGCTGTGGTTATCCCAGGAGCTACTATAAATGTAGCCATCTGAATTGCTCAGTTAAGAAAAAGGTCGAGCATTCTCTTGATGGTCGAATAACGGAGATTACTTACAGAGGGCAACACCAGCATGAAATGCCTCAAGGGAAAAAGACTTCAAAAGATGGTAACAACTTGAAGAGGAGCACAAATTCTCTGGCTAAATCTCAAGCTGTTCTTCAGGGTCAGAATGGGCACCAATCTGCTCCTGCAATGCTTGGGAGTGGGAGAGATAAGGAGTCTTCTCAAGCAATCACTTTGCATACCAGCGGGTTAAGTAACTATGTGGAGTTAGATGATGCTAAATCAAAGGGAGATGGATCTGACGTCGATAACGATCATGTTGACGCTGGTGATGATGAACCAAATCCCAAGAGGAGGCAAGTTTTAACTATGATGTTCTATATAATTACCGTCTTTCTTTTTGTAACATTTCTTTTTAGACAGATTAATAATTTGCTTTGGCTTATAGGATTGTGCCAATTCCATCAAGCAAATATGTCACGGAACCCAAAATCGTTCTGCAGACAAGAAGTGAAGTTGATCTGCTGGACGATGGCTTCAAGTGGCGCAAATATGGGCAGAAAGTGGTCAAAGGGAGTTCCTATCCGAGGTACTGAACTTTCTTTGTGTTTATCGATATAATTGTCACGAGAGATTTTTGGTTATTTCATAGGCATCTCTACCCATTCTTGCCTGCTGTTCGTTGGCTTGATGATCTAATCATGCTTGGAATTAGCCCTTGAATTAGATTTTGGTGTCTTGCCTCGTCAGATGCCAAAGAAGTATATGAGCAAGTGTTCTTGATCCATACGGTGTGAATAGTAATTTTGTTTTTGTAGGTCAGTCGACAGTGCATATAGTAGATTTTGAATTCCAACGTGAAGCTATTTTTTGTGACTTTTGTCTGTCTGTGATGTGGATGGGGAGGCAGCATGTTGCCTATGCTTTTTGCCATGTCTTTTTAGTTGTGTTCACTCACTATGCCTGATAAGAAAGCGGTCGAAACTTTGGGAAGTGTGTGTTTGGCTTCAACGAATGAGGTGAAATGCTCAATGATCTCGAAGAAGCCCATTAGATTGTAGCAATGTGTTTCTTGACGCTTAAAAAATACACAGAGTCACCCAAATTATTTTGATGCAAAATCATATGGCGGCATAAACATAGTACATGCAAAACAAAACCAGGGAAACGATTTTGTCGGACATCTTTATGCTCGGAGGATATCTTCTGAAGTGTCAAGAGTAACATAGATTCCTATCATTGTCTTAAGCCATCTCATAGATCAATTGGGCAAAGTCATTATGAGTATGGGTTATCAATATTCTGGGAACTGGGTCATCAGTTTAAGACTTGTCTTTTCTTGCGTACACGATAGGTGGTAAAGACAACCCGTGAGGGAGGACAGATTGTTGTTACAACACCTTTTACTCTGTCTTGTTTTGTTTGCATTACTTTAGTCATCCGATCTCAGATCTCAATTAAGCCCACGCACGTGAGATATTTGAGCGGTGACAAGTCTTTTTCCTTACCCAATTTGAGCATAATGACTGAAAACAGCCAATATATGTCGCCCGATGACAATGATTGCTCTCTCGCTTCGTCTTTCCTGTTGTGTTCCTGGACACTGTTTACTCAACCATCACCAGAAGCACTAGGATTATACTGGCGTTCATGTTTTTCTCTGCTTTTCCTCTGCTTCAATTAGCATTTTCTTCTGTTGAGGACCTGCTCTGATTCAATCAAAAATCACCCTATGCTGTGCAGGAGCTACTACAAGTGCACTTATGCAGGCTGCAATGTCCGTAAACACGTCGAAAGAGCTGCGTCAGACCCCAAATCCGTCATAACCACTTACGAGGGAAAGCACAGTCATACCACACCATCTGCTGGAAAGCGAGGCCGCACTGTTGAGGCAGCGGAATTTGGCCAAGTCCAAAGACCGTCGGTTCTACGACTGAAAGAAGAACAAGTGGCCGCTTGAGCCTTAAGCTACTCGATCCTCATCTGCTTAAAAGAGCTCATGGACTCGGTGGATTTTGGTCGAAGTCGTGCACGCCATCTACCATTGAACAGTAATGTGAGAAATATGTAAATGAGCGAACCCTTTTGCTGTCACTTGTGACTCGTATTTTCAATGCAGCAAAACCATATCGAGTGCAGGGGAAGGTTATTGCTTATGCTTTATGCATCGCCTCTTGTAACTAAGCGTCAGTTACTCTGTTGTTGTATCAAGTGCCAAGGCTGAGTCTCCAAAAGAAGTGAGATTTCAAATAAGTCTTTACTCTGTTTTATCGAATCGTTTCCTCTTAATTGATTCCGAGCTTAAAAAGAGAAGCTTTTTACATTGCTGGACGATTTTTGCTAATGCAACCTTTTGTTCAGAGGAGCGTCCGCTCCGGTATCGATCAACTGGTCTTTTCCATACTTGCGAAACAGTTCCATGGCGTGAACATCATTTACAGCATCAACTCGAAAAAAGATCGCAGTTTTGGTATAGAGGGACTTTGAGCAGAATTGAATCGCTACCCTGAAAATAACACGATCAAATTGGCTAAAACCTCACTGCAAATTGCCAATTGAAATGGCAGAGCGGCTTCCGAACGCGAATCATTCATTTTGTTTGCCTCCCAATCATCCAAAGCGCAGAAGAAGAGTCGCATTCAACGAACAACATTGAAAAGGCGCCAGAGTTCGAAACGCAGAATCAAGATTCAACACGAGATGCAAAATGGAGAGGACCCACAACGAAAAGGAATGTTCTTTTCACCTTTTAATGCAGGGCGAAACCGTCGCTTTGAACTGCTGCCTACTTGAGAAACGCTCCCTCCAGAGGTGGTTGACATCCTAAATAACGTGAAGTGATCATGCTAGAGCATGCGATGAAGTTTGCTATCTCGAGCTTTGAACTCAGCGAATGACGAGCACGTCACAATTTCTCTTCAAGAATCATTTTACATGGATCAATTTTTGCAGAACATCCTGCTGTACCTGACATTACTCTTTTCTTTGAAAGCATCCTCAATGGCTCGACACGGCAACCGACAATGTTTGACAGTAGAGTCCTCACAAGGGAATTTGACAGCATCATCCCAACAGCATATACAACAATTATGTATAACATTACAACAACCATTAATGGCGGAGTCGAAACCGATTTCATGTTTAACTTG
>JANUWG010000634.1:0-10984 GCA_025175695.1 Eugenia klotzschiana
AATACATCTTAATCAATATTTTGGTTTATTCTTCTTTTTTCTTTCTCTCAATCATTAAAAATTATTAAAAATATTAAAAAAATATTCACGTCAATGCTAGCCATGCTATATAGGATAACCGACATCCACATCAATGAATTTCCGGCCAAAATTGACTAGATTGACTTAATTAATACCAATGCAAAGGTTTAGGACTAAATTAACATTAATGCAAAAGATTTAGGACTGAATTGACACCAATGCAACAGGTTCATGATTTTTTTTTATGACACTTTTCCCGTATTGAAACCCAAGCCTTAAACAAAAAGATCCCTTTTAATTTAATTGCTAAACCTCAAATACGAAATCTAAATATCTTGCAAGAACATCCTATGTCTGAAACTAATTGTCCAGCAAATCTAAAGAAAGCCAACTTCAATATTCGAAAGAAGATTCAGAATTCAAAAGAAGATAGCAACATCTCCTTGATCCAAAAAATCAAAAATAAAATAACTTCTCTTCAATTCTGCCAAAAAGAAATTCAAGACCTTTTAGATATGAAAAAAAAAAAACTTATAACAAAAAGCGAATCATTCTGGAGTTGCTTAGAAAGAGGAGTCCCCGATATTAATCATCAATCATAAAACCTCTAAGCAGTTCTCAGGCTTCATTGAGTATATAATATAGGTAACGTGAGGTCGCATTTCGTGCGAAATAACTACTTTGAAAACAGGCGATATGGCGTTTACGATAACTTAAATTTATCGGGGGGACCACCTTACATTATTGTCCCCATCACCCACTTATTCTTTATACGAGCGTCGAAAAGAAGGTTGTCGGGCAAACCAATCAAATGTTATCATTTTCGAAACGCATGTAGTTAGTACCATCTAATATACAATCATGAGGCATCGAACCGGTCGATATCATCACAACAGGCTCGCGTTACGCACACGTGGCACGCATCACTTGGCGTTTGAATCGGAAGGCTATCCTTCCGACATTAACCCGACATGGTCCATCGATGCGTCCTACGTTTTTTGGGGTGGGGACAAACGGGTCAACCCACTTTGGAGTTGATGATAGGTTTCGCACGTTGCCAACCAAGCTCTCTGCTGAAGGAACTGAGTTTTCGCAATGTGGGCCCAAAGCCCACGTGCTCGGCCCTGGCCCATCTGTTGGAGTAGAGTTCGGCAAGGCCTCGCATCTCGTACCACGAGTTGTGGGGGGCGAGAAAATGAAAAATCATGGGGGATTGGCCAGTCTCATTCATTTTCATCTATGACAAAAAGAAAGAAAGAAAGGAAGAAAGATTGCCGCGACATGACACGTGAACTCAAGTCGCCTGTCGTCCCTACAAGGTCGCTGCTAGTCACGTCGCCTATCTAGCGCCGTATCGATACATTGAATTCGTGTGGTCCTGCTTCGAGGTCAGTTTAAGAAGGATTGTGTCAATTTGAATAAAATGAGAATATTTATGTAATGAGGTCCCCAAAGTAGGTTTAAGTTTTGAAACCCCAAATGGGATTTTTTTTTTATATTCTTTTAGGAAAAAAAGAGGGGTTATCTTAGTGTCGAAATTATTATTTTATGGGATGTCTGTCGCTTGAATAGTGTTCCAAAAAGGATTTCGAGGAAGGGGGGGTTAATGGCAACAATGTAAAAATTTTCCCGACATGTGCTATATTAATTGAAATTGATATTTACCGTTTAACGAGGTTCATCGTCAAGTGTGACCGAAAACTCTATAAATAGAGCTCAAATTCCTCATCTAATGCTTACTTACATAAAAGAAGAATGCATCCGTTCGTGAGAGGTTTCTTATTCGGCCAGTGTTCCGGCGAGAGAATAGAGGGGAATCACTTGAATTGTCAAAGTTCGATGGATTCTAAACCGGGCGTGCGAAACTCTTTTCCTCCATCATGTAGTGTTTCTAATTCTAGTTATTGTATTCCTGGGACGTGCCATATTCGCGGCCTTACAAACAAGAGACGTCAGGAGAGTTTTTTTTGGGCTTTGTACGCTCGCGAGAAGAACTGAGAATGCTGGGGGGGTTCTTCGTCGTCATTCAACGCGACGAAATTCCGAGAAAAAAAAATTCCATGCTGTCGGGTGAGAATGTTGTTGTTGTCTTTTCGATGAGAGGTGTCACAAGTACAACTCAATGTGTCTCCTGATCGTCGTGCACGTGTGGATTCGTGAGAGAGACTGATCATCGATTTCACTGCACACGAATGTGTCGGCACTCGTACGATTTTTCTTACTTACCAAGTTCGAAAAGTTACAGATTACTCTCGTAAACTTTATTCATTAACCCCCGAAACATGGGCCAACACAGTTTTTTTATTTTTTATTTTTAAAACCAAAGCCAAGTTCAAAAAGTTACAGAGGATTTTGAACGATTATCCCATTTCTTCATTTTTTTTAGATCTTTTAAACAAATATCATGACATATTTAGGAGATATTCTCTCTCTCACAAGACCGTCTTGAGATTTCACATTTGATTCTTACTCGTCTCAAGATTCCTGAGTCAAGTTTTGCAAGTTAGCCTTAGCCTTATAGCATGGGACACCCCCGTGTAAGGACCCAATAAGGATCTGGGTCCCATTTGCACGATATTATCCGCTTTAGATAAAGTGTCATGGTTTTGTTTTCTCCGGGACACCCCGAAAAAAAGCCTCATGCAAATTTAAGGAAAGCCCAACCCTTATAAACCAGTCCAGGAATTCCTCCCTAAGCGATGTGGGACACGGGATGGGATATTATTGCTCCTCCTGGCTGGAGTTTCAGCGGTATCCAAAAATTTCATGCCTCATGAGGATGCAAGAGATATAGAAGGAATTAGAAAAATAACTGGAATTAGAATTAACCATATCCGCTCGTCGGCGTTAACGGAGCTTCGTCATTAGCTTCTTTTGTACTACTATGCAAGCAACACCTTGCTATTCATCGTCGCGCCATCCTGGCCTAAAGCCGATTTAAACAGATAAATTTCCGTTGCACCCGAAAAAACGAGGCAATAAACCCCGAGAGCTGATAAATCTGAAAACGAACGAACACAGAGCTTCTGCACGCGTGTATGAGCGAATTCCAGGCTGAACTTCACCACTGATGCCGCAAAGCAACACAGTTAAGCAAGGTTCCAAGTTCCCGACTCATGAGTCGGTCGAGCGCTTATTGCAGGTTTAAGCTCAGAAGCCATGTCCACGTAAACTTGAGATGAACACGAGCCAAACAGTTTTCAGTTTAGCAATTACTTGGCAGGGACTAAAATCCTACCAGGATGCTGTCCAGCGCATGAACTTCTCAGCCATCTTGATGATATGATGGCTAAATTCTCTCAAGTTCTCCAAAGAATGGGACCATCACAGCACAAATACTGTCCCCCATGATATCAACCATTTGCAGACACAGCGACCCACTCCTAGCAAAATCTAAAACAGTACAAGAGCTCAACATGTTGAAGGAATTTATCATTATGAACATCCTGACTTTTTGTGTATCTAGCATATTGAACTGCAGGCCACAATGAGCACTTCAACAATAATGAGCTGTAAAATATCTTCATCTGCTTCGACCATATTCAGAATCCGAATATGTTGAATCTGAAAGAATAGATGAGTTTTTGTCTAAACGGGGCCTTCTTTCCACATCTAAAACGTGTTTAACCAAAAATTTGACCAGGTAATGTCAACAGAAAAAAGCTTTGTGAGAACTAACTAAGACAATAAGCACTTGGTATGGAGATTATCAGTCACAGCAACAGAAACTTCTGTTACTTCCATATACTTTATTCTGTCTCCTAATCGTGACATGTTAAACCAACTTCTATAACTTTGATAGGCCACGGAATGACAATCATGCCACTCCCAATGCTTTCTGGATGTGTTCCTGCATAGCAAAAATCCAAGAATGTCGATGAATTACTAGGAAAAGTATCTTGCGAAGCTAAGTGAAATGAGTGGTTCAGAGAGGTGAGCACTCGAGAGCCAGAAGTGGACGTCGGTTACCTCGATGGCAAGTGGAGGCGTGGTTGTCCCGTAGCGGTTGATGACTCGCCCTTCCTTGTCTACTAGAAACTTGGTGAAGTTCCATTTTATTCTTGAACCCAAAAATCCAGTTTTACGTGCTTTCAGGTACTTGTACAGGGGCGCTGTTTCTTGCCCATTGACGCAAACCTACAAACACAGGCACCAACTGATAACTTCAAATAAACCGATTAGTCATACGAAATGAGCAAACAAGTTGTATGAGGTAACCAATATTAACCACAGAGCTATTACATCTATTATAATCCGTGCTATGTAGAGTGCAAGGAAAACTATCCAAGAAATCATAAGCAGTAAATATGTCTCTAAGTTGACGTAGTTCTTAAAATTGGTAATTTGGAGTTTACTATAAACAACTAGAAAAGTCTCCCCGACAAACACTCATAGTGGGATCAAATGTGACCTGTCTCCAGATAAGGGTAGGCCCTGCAATGCGGTAGCTCTGTGGTCACACTCCTTAAGAGGCGGATCGTGAATTTTGTACCACCGACAGTAGTACAGCCTTTAATGATATGACAAGCCAAACACGTAAAGCGTTTTCCTTATTACAACTACATTGCCAAACATACAAACAGACCAGACTCTCTTTCACGTGAGAAGTTAACTACTGGCTGATCTTATCTGAGAATTCAAGTAATGGTCTTCTTCTACTGAGCATATCCTGAACCTTATGAAATGTTTTCGAATTATTTTTCTCTATGAATTTTCTAAAAGATCATCTGAGTTTTACCGGTAGTGACAGAAAATTAATGATGCGTTTGGGTCATATTCTCAACTCAAACTCATTTCTGAATAAACAAAGAAAATAGACGCACTATCCCGATGGAAATCAGGTTATGGACTTCTTTGTATCAAAAGGACAATGATAATCGTTGAAAACTTGCGGTCCAAGCAAAAAAATTCACAGTATTTCTCCTGAAAGACTTTCTAATACTCCAGCTGAATCCTTAGTTCTTGATATGAGTAAGTAACCGCTGACTGAAAATTACAGACACAAGATGCGGAACAAGGTTTCCAGCCAGTGGTGACCAACTTATATCAAGAACTATGTATTGGGTTCGTTCCTTATTTCCTCCCTCCATATAATTTGCCCACTGTAGAAACTGTGCTGACTAAAAACAAGATTAACAAGCTTTTGTGCAATGTCCCCATAAATTGGTAATGCTTGGTGACTTTCAGTAAGTCAAAAGAATTTCAAAGTTCTAGGACAATTGAATTTCCTATATTCTCGTGATCTAACCTCCAGCAAAGGTTTAACAAATCTTAACAACCCGATTTTCTAGGTCCCTCAGTCCTAACCTCCAGTCAAGGTATTAGACCTCTTAACCTTCTACAGAGAGATTTTCCTTCAAGAGTCCAAGAAAAAGAATCCTTCTGTAATCACTTATAATAAAATTTTTCGCAGCTGATTGCAAAATGGGATGACAAAACTTTTAACTACTACAATGATGGTTGAGTCAACTTGGACAATGGCCAGACCTATTAGACAAAGCTTGTTCAACATTTTAACCAGTCCTGATACGATGTGACAAAAGAACGAGATCAGAGCATGTACACTTCCAGGCAAATTAAAAAAGTTATCTGTATAGCTCATGTTTATATAGTTCAGAGAACTCAGAGGAAAGAACTATCCAGCACGTATTACAAAGATTGCCAAAACCATCTGATATAGCCTCGGTAACTCGAACCATGTGTGAACTTTTAAGCAGGTATGCTTCGCATGTTAGAAGCAACCACTTTCTAATTTCTCGGAAGTGTCAAATGCAACATATTTCCTTATGTCTTGATGATGTTCTACTACCAAACTAACCCAATGGGATAAATAAATCAGCAGCCAACCAAAATCTGTTTAGAATTCCAACTAATATGGCTACAAGTCCTGTGACTAACAAACATTTCAAACTTATTAACTGTTGATAAACATCGAAGACCATGATAGGTAAGTCATGAATTCTTAGAGTTTCCACCCTGCGGAGAAGCAACAAAGAGAAGTAATTATTCAGAGATGAAAGCATCAGTTCAGTCAGGCCACAGGTACCTATTAGAGCAAAAAAGACAAGATTTTGAAAAGCCTATATAACTGTCCGGAGAAAACATATGAGAGAAGGGGAAGAAATGGATCTATTTGATGAAATAACAATCCCAATAGTCAATTTTAAAAAGCTAAAACAGTTGCAAGAGAGCAGCTAAGAAGCATACTTTTTGGAAAATTGGAAATTCGACTTTGTATGTGTTACAAGCAAATTCTTCCACCTCCTGGCTTGTTGCTGGCTCTTGTCTGAGAAATTGGTTGCATGGAAATGCCAAGATTTCAAATCCTGAGAAAAAACCGGGAGCAGAAATTTCCTTCAATTTCTAATTCATTAAAACTCATCTTGGGAGGGGCAAAGAAGGAAAGGTCAGCAGCGCATGTTATAATCTTTGATATAATCCATACAGAAAATTAGTAAATGACTACTCTCTGTCGCAAAATTTCCAGTGCAGACAACTTTGCATGGCAATGCACAGCATGAGGGGCAAAGTTTTACAAATGTTCACGAATTTCCAAACAGACGATGAACGAAACGAAGGAAATGATTGCAACTTCAGACAAAGAACAAGTGCTATGCAGATTGAGAGTGGACAGCGATTTCCAGGAGGAAATGAAGCTCAAAATTGATATCTGCAATCATTTAGGTTGACTTGATCATCTCAAGTTATCTGATTCTTACTTGCATGCACGGCCAACCTCCTAAAAGTGACCGCAACCCCAGCCAAGATGCCGAGGCAGGGTAGTGCATCATCAACCATTGGATCAGTTACAAAGGCAACTCGTTAAAATCTCAAAAAAATGGAAAAACCAGTTAGTGAACAAATGTAGAAGACAAAATTCGATTCGAACTCGATTCATTGTCATGAGCTTGTCGTACAATATTCCTGGGACAAAAGCAGTATTAAGACAAGTTATGCATCTCCTGGCCAACATTTACAGTACCAGACTACTGGGCTTCTCATGTAGGTGTTTGAGTACCCCAACACTAGTTAATTTTATAGTATTTCCTTTTTGTTTGGGTAAAAACATACAATATGTTTTCTCTGGTTTTCTTTCCCCACTCACAAGCTTACCCGATGGTTGCTAATCACCCATCGCCATACTTTCGTCCATTGAACAGTTATAAAATGCAGGAATTCCCATGATAATCACCATGGAAACATGCCCATTATTACGAACACGACATCCACGAAAGAGCCCATTCTCACAGACAGCAAAATGCAGCGGAACAGAGAAAAATGGCGAAAGAACGGACCTTTATCCTTGTACCTGTTGTGAAGTTCAGTAAGCTGAGTGTAATTCTGTTCGGTGAACCCACTATAGCCAAACCCACAAGCACGCACAGATCAATCTCGTTAGTGACAGAGCGAATGCATCGGAATACTAACATTGGGGGCAAAAATGAAGAAACTTGATGAGAAGAGAGAAAGAGAGCGAGAGCGAGAGAGAGGGTGGGCGAGAGACCATTTGGAAGCGACGTTAACGACGAGAAGAACCTTCCCTGCGTAAGCACTGAGATTCACCTCATTGCCTTTGCTGTCCTGCATCACCAGCATCAAGCATTGAAACCGTCGCGATTCGATGTGAATTCCGCGCGCGAGAAACGAGAGATTTCACGAAAATTTCGCGAGCGATTTCTGTAGCGACGCACCTTGACCACGAACTCGTGGAGTGATTTCTCGTCGGCGGATTGGCCGGAACCCATTTCCCACTGCTTCCTCGTCTGTTCGCCAGCGGAGCGGATTGGGTCTTTGCGTCTGTTCGTGAAGAATCGAACTGCATGGGGTTCGACGACGTCGAAGGCGACGATGACGACGACGACAACGGAATTACACGAGAGCGCGCAAAGGTTGGTCTTTGTGCCACGTCAGAATTAAAAAAAAATTCGGATAAAGAAATTCTTTTTGTAAAGATGTGAATTGAGAAGGATTGATCAAACTAAATATAAATCTGAGGCTATCAATATGCCTCGAAGCAAAATATTTTTCTTTTGAAAAATAACCGTATTAGTTTATACATCGGACGAGCAAAATTCATTGATTTAGCAGTAGATGATGTTGAGAAATTCTATTAGATTTCGAAGTTGACAAAACCGCCACATTATCTTGAAACGACTTTGTGAAATACTTTGAGATCTCTTTATGATTATCTCATCATGCCCTTATATGCTTAATCCGTCGACTGCTTATATAATGATAGAAGTAGATTTCGTGGACGGAA
Source organism: Eugenia klotzschiana (assembly GCA_025175695.1). Taxonomy (NCBI): domain Eukaryota; kingdom Viridiplantae; phylum Streptophyta; class Magnoliopsida; order Myrtales; family Myrtaceae; genus Eugenia; species Eugenia klotzschiana. Next base: position 8,282 of record JANUWG010000634.1, read on the forward strand.
GCAGATTCTCTCAAGATATGTTCCACATCTTCGTGCAATCCTCAAAAGTTTTTATAAACCTAATCTTAACTTTTTTTTTTATGATAAAATGTCCCGTTAATGATCTGGTTGGTATCTCTTTCCTAAGTTATATTGATTGACAAGCAATCTTAAAATCTATTTTCGTAACTTTTTATACGATAAATCTTGACTGATTGGTAATCACCTTAAAGATAATTTCCTTTATTGAAACGTGGATTGGAAAGGATTGGTCCACGACATATGAATCGCAGACTACATCTTGGTATAACTCAAAACAAAATATTTTTCTTTCGTTGCCTCCAGATTTGATTTGGCGTGCAAGAGTCATTGATCTAGTAGAGGGTGGCGTGACAAAAAGTAATGGGTTAGTAACGAAAATATCAAAACGTCCTCAAAACTTACCGCTATGCTTTTGGGCTTCCCATGAGGAATAGCTTTGCCATGTGACCCATAAGCTTGATGTTCGACATCGGCCCGGCCCAGAATAAAGTTCTATAGAAAGGCCCAAGACCCGTTTGGACAAAGTTGACGAAAATCATGCATCCTACGATTATTTTTCTCCCAATGGCTCCTTCGAGCTATAGATGCATATAAGATCTTGAACGTGTGCAACGGCCGGGGATTGAAAAATCATAGCTATTTGCGGTATGTATCGGTGCTACTACCCGTGCCCGTGCCCTTCATTTTGGAGAGAATTTCCGATTCTTCAGAAACCTCGAGTTTATTGTTTCTTCATTTTGGAGCTAACATTTTTTTCCTCCGATTTGTTTTCGGGAAATCTTCTTGAGAGTTCTGATTAATAGGATTTCGACGTTTCATTACTTCATCCCCAGTGCCAAAATCTTAGATTAATTAAATTGAAAAATAACAATGTTAGGAGGGGCTTTCCCTAAGCCCTTGCTTTCCATATATCAACTTCTTGAAAGTCGAAAGTGCACACCGCACAGGACCTTCTTTCCAAATTGAGACCAGTTATGCATCAAATAGTCTCTTTAGATCACATCGGTGGGAGATGGAATTTGACCAGACATGATCGCATCAAATAATCCGTGTTCTTTCAACATGTTGATGCTGGTGTCAAGTCTGGAAGTCTGGAGCAAGGTTTGAGAAATGGGTCTAAGATTATTAGGTGGTTGGTAGAAGAGGTGGCAGGGGAGGGCTATCCTAGAAAAAGGAAAGTGCCAATTTAGTGAATAAGCTCTCATGATTGTGTTATGTTGTGTTGAGATGGAATTTGGTCCCCGAATACAAGAATGATCAAAGTTGGGATGAAAACTCGAGATCTATTTGTGAATTTTCATACGACGAACCTTTATAAGGACCGCCTCTTGGAGTATTATTTAGACATATTTAGCGTACAATATTAACAATCACGAGTGATACATGCGCTAGTCGAGCTACAGTATGCCAAATTGGCACCAGTCCACGGAATAGGTGAGTCTCGTATGGTTGGACGACTCGAGTCAATCGGGTTCACGTGTACTCGCAGCACCTAACCTTTTTTTCTACAATTACACCCAAATCGAAGTACTGCAAAACATCCATAAAAAAAGTGGGCCCACAAAGTTTCTCGAATCACCACGTGTCCTGGACAAGGAACCATCGGGGCATTAATCGCGCGCCACGTGTAGCCACAAAAGATACTCAATCAAAAAAAAAATAAAAAATCTCGTCTAGTCGGTAGCAACAATCATCAAAGCCACGCTGGACAGACGTAGGAATACAGGGAAAAGGCAACGGAGGGTCGCATCGCGTGCACTTTTGGACGTAGGTGATCCGGACACGTGGCTGTTTCCAAGAGGGCGAGACGTGTGTTGGTATCAAGGGCTGCGCTGTGCCAAAGAGACCGTTGCTCGACACGTGTCCTCAGTCTATCAATTTCGGCTGAACATCAACTGGGACTCCTCATCCCAGAAACTTGTTAGGGTCAAATCATCGCATAAACGACAAAAAAAAAAAAAAAACATTCGCGAGTCGATAAGCCGCGGCGGAATCTTGGGAAAGCATTTCCCGGACCAACATTTTTATCACTTGAATTCGTGTCGAGTTAATAATGCTTAGTATCGCGAATTGGTACAACCTCGCCCCCGGTTTCATGGTAATTTTCCTTGTATATATTATTATTATTGAATTCGATACAAGCTCGTGTGTAGCTACTATTTTTGGACTTTTGCAAATCGCCCGTTGCTCTTAAGTATGCGCACTCTCAATTTGCTCACAAAGTCAAAGATCGGATTTAGTCCGACGAGATAACTAAAAATGTGCTCATTGAGTTTTATTGAGCAACCGAAACATTGATGTTGTACCAAGGAACTTTCTTTTTTTGGGGGGGGGGTCAAAAAAAGATGCTATCATTGTCACGACCCGATCCCTGAAAATTGCTGGGTTAATGGATTCCCAATGCCACTTTGGCGAAGACAAGGGGGCTTAGCTTGGGCCCTCTCAAATACTAAATCATGACGGGAGATTTAAATGTCGGGTTCGATCATAGTGTGGTCGGGTGGCATATGCAACATGTACATGTAAATGGAGTCGTCATCGGTCATTTTTTGAAGGTTGACCGGATATCTTATCGAACGGTTAAGGGAATCTCTGTGTGTGTGAGAGAGAGAGACCAAGCAAGAAGAATGAATGAAGATGGTGATCAAGCGGTGACGTTCGGGTCCTCCTCGTGAGTGCAAT
>JANUWG010000635.1:0-10981 GCA_025175695.1 Eugenia klotzschiana
ATCTAGATCAAACAAGAGTTCACTAGAGCAAGTTAAATATCGGGTCAATAATAAGGCTGTCTCTCTTTGTTGGTGAAAAAGAGGAGATGGAACGACCCGCGCTAATGACTCTCTTTAGATGTTATTACAAGGGCTGCACACGCATTGTCGAATATTCCAACTGGGGTGATAACTAATCCATGTCACCCTCATTCTAAAGTTCGAAGAGCAAGCTCGTCATGGTAACGACATTTGGGTGTATGCTCCAGAAAAGTCAGCACGGGTCTTTTCCGAAGTTCGTCTTGCAAAACAGCTGATCCTTTTGCTACTCGGTATGGGTATGCAACCGGTCGGTCCAACCCGGGAATCGAACCGACCTGATCCTACCAAGCTGGTAAGTGGCTAAAAAAAAATAAAAATAAAGGAGTGAACGTGTGTAAAATTATGCTTTAATTTGCTTTTCTTCGTTCAACTTCCGTCAGGAAAAGCGGTGTGAAAGTGGGGCTTTGCTTATCTCGTTGCTGTCGCAAATGACGTCGATGCGCCTTGGAAGTTATTCTTCTGCATTGTGTTGCCCATGAAGCTCAGAAACACAAGCAGAAGAATTAATTCATGATTGTAATTCCTCGTTTGATGTTCATTTCATGATTGCATGTTCACATCACACTAAGGTGAGGTCAACAAATGCGGCGAATTTGTTCTTAAGTTATCTAGTTCTCGAATGGACTGACATGGACACATTCGGGTACGTGTTCAGATCGTGAAGGATAGGTAATGTCGACCTGGGTACTTTATAAGCATAACCGATATGTGATTAAACTGATTTCTTGCACCGGACACTTGGGACTGTCCGAAAGCTGAATCTCACCTGTTTTGACGATTCTTATGTGTAGAGCGCCAGAGAAATCTTTGTTCATCGTGTATACTCGCTCTTGGAGGGGAGAGTGTAAGCCGAATGCAACTAATAATTGCTCGTGCTGTAGTTGGTTTCCTGACCATTGAATTTCAGTCCGAGGTTGCAATGCCTCCATATCTTTTGCTGCTTTGGTCATGCTACTAAACAGACAATTCCGGACAGTATAGACTCGAGTCGATCATGCCCCGACTAAGAACTCGGCCAACATGCAGGAACACATTAACAAGAGAACTTTAGTTCCAATAATGGCGATGTCGAATCTAGCACAATGGGGCAACTCAGACAAATCTCGGATGGTAAATCTCTTATGGAGTTTTAGTGGTGAGACACTGGACAATGCAAAATTAAAGAGGGCACAATTCCAAACTAAACCAATGTGAATTTGGCCAAACCATTGGTTAGTTTAAGTGGGCAATTCACTTGAAGAGCTTACCACGAAGCACTCGCACGTTTAAATGAAGTCAAAAACAAACCAGGAGGAGCCATTTCTTCACAGATTACTGCAGAGTAATCATGTCTAGGACCTCTCCTGGGCATCAACATTATATAGCCATGATTATACTTTTGTTTGCAAGAGCAATGACTCTAATAATATCAAAAAAGCTGGATACATATTACGAGCAAGGATTTACATCCAGTCTGCCAAGTTTCTAGGGACAAGCTAGTACAAAAATATTGTTAAGCGTACATGATCTCTAACATGGCCACTAGGAACATCTAGTGCTCCTACACAATTACACATGAAATCAATTGTTCGAAAAGGCAGATTCCTTATAAAAACAAGCAGACAACCATACGAAAGGGTATTTGCTAGACCATCAGAATGCTAGAAGAACTTCATTCTTGGCCTTCATTTGCAAATGAATTTATCATGCTAACCAGGAGATATCTCATTAGCAAGTAGAGAAGTATGAGCTTCAGAATGAGTCTACTCGTCTTTCTCGCGTGGTTGAGAGGGACCTTCAGTCGACTCTATAGGCTTTTGGACGCTAGCTCTCGCCTGTGCAAGAAATGCAGGATCTGGTTCATGCTTATCTGAGGGCTCCTTCATTGCCAAGTATATATAGTATCCAATCACAGCATTGACTGATATAACAGCAAGTAATCCACTCCATAGCGTCAGAGAATGAGGAGATAAATCGCTTGAACCTGCTCCAGATAAGGGAAAGGAAATGTTGACAACCAGATACACAAGCATAGTGAATTAGATTAAGCAAGCTATATGCGTAACCCAAAAACAAGACACATTTAATAGGAAATGTGCTCTCATAATGGACACCAAGTGCCAGTCCCAAAAAATTAGCACGATTTGAAGTTGCAAAGGTTCACTGAGAGACAGGTTTGCAAGGACAAAACCTTTGTACGGCTTCAACTTAAAGCACAGAATACCATAAGGATCATAACGAAATCACAGACGTGACGAGAATATATGCTAAGCCAAGTGGGGCCAGTTCATTTTCCGACACTAGCACCTGGTAGTCTCCCTCTAGACTAAACCAAGTACATCTGATTACAATTTGACAGAAAAACATGTAGGCTACATCTGTATGTTGATCTGTACCATTAGAAACAAAGATCGACATAACATGTCCATGAGGTCTAGAGGGAGCTTTTTTTGGATACTCCCAGTCTACATTATCCTGCTCCACATGAGTTCTTGGATCATGCGAGTAGCACGTAGGTCCCACATGACCTAACGGCTCATATGAAGTGGGCTAAAGTAGACTACGATTGCCTAATAATTTAACAATTTTCTGTCTAGGGGGTATTGCAGCATGATCATCCTCTCCTTATGTTGGCTTTTCTCTGATGTTCAGGGTTTGAATCAATATGGCGGCAAGGAACAAATATAGCCGGTTGAGACAGAAAAATCATTTCCTTGGCGAAGTGATACAAAATCCTCCAAACCACATTCTGCCATTTATCAGAATCCGAATTTTATCACATAATTGCAATAACTATTGAGACTGGAATAAGAAACAATAAAGAATACGTTCCCACCCTTCAAAGTTCAGTTTTGCATGTTTTCTGGTTTTTATTGTCTTGAGTTCAGATTATCACTAACCTCCACTTTGGTGAAAGATCTAAATTCTATATTCACAGAAAATATTCAAGTTGCTCAGGCTCAGGGAAATCACCTTAACAGTTAACCCGACAATTCATATTTCTAAAATATCCTTCACAATAATAACTCTGCAAACTTGTTCGTGTTCAGCTAATTTGACAATACATGTTGACGGATTTATAGAAAAAACATATTCAAGGATCATTGCTGTGCTTTACTTCATCTTGCCACATCCACACCACGACATTAGAGGACTAGGATGAAAGTTTAGTAGTGTCAGAAGAATATTCCCTCTTCAAGCACAAGATTAGAGAAATAATCCTAAACTTCACCCTCAAAGTCAAAGTCACTGTTTGACCAAAAAAAAAAGTCACTAGAACTCAAAGAATTTGGCAGTGTATAACTAATCACGTAACCAAAAGTAGTTAATATTGAAGCAGACAACCAAAAGAAAGCATATTTTCTACCATAAGGGCATAATGGAAATTTTTCTATGAGGTACTCTGCTTCTAAAGGTAAGTACAAGCATGAGACACAAGTCCACGCAGACGCCAAGAGTCTGTAACAGGCATATGAGAACAATTTAAACAAGGAACTGCTTATTTGCTTTTACCTTTCTTTAACATGCCAAACAGAAGATTTTGGTGGGAAACAATTTTTACGACCTCGTGATATATGATTTGAGGGACAGACAAATGATGATAACAACTGAAAAAAGCAAATGTAATTTCATCCATTTGCTCCAACAATTAAAGGAAGCAACAGATAAACTCCAACTAAAGCATATGCCTGGAGTCAACCAAATCTATAATCTGACATTAGCAGAACCAATTCAGCCAAAAAAAAAAAAACTCAAACAGGTATCCCTTGATCGAAGGTCAAGAAATAAATTCACAAGGCCCAAAGAATATATGGGAAACCATGAGTGTTCATTTTAAAATGATAAGAGAAAACCTAATTGCCACATTCTAAAACTCGTCATGGCTTAAACATGAGTCTAGCTATACAAACCCATTACCGGCCACTATCGAGGCAAAGCGAGACCAAATGCAAGACCAACACAAATAATGCAAATGGAGGTCTAAATCTGCATTGATCACAAAACTTAGAGCCAAATCCTTCTAAATTATCGACATTGCAGGAGATGAGCATAAAGAAATCAATGAAATACACTAGGGGGCCTTCCTCTGAGATATATTAATCACCTTACTGCAGACCAAGTTGCAAAAAGATATCCTTACCTGGAAAGACATTATGGTTGAAACCATATAAAACTGCAACTGGAATTATCCACATAAGCATTGATGCCAGTAAGAATTTCTCTATAACTCCAGCCATTGCAGCCGCCAAACAGAAAAGTACTGTCACTGCAAAACATACTGAAGGCCGAGAACTGACTAATATAGCACAAAATTTCTGGCCCACCAGGTACAGAACAGAAAATTAATTATCATCTAGACAATGCACAAGCACAAGCAAATATATGCACGTGTTTATGCACATGCATGTATATACAAACACATCTCTCTTAGAGAGAAAGAGAGATATAATGCCCATCCATGTCTGTGACCGACCATTTTTCCAACTTTTACTGGCCTAGTAAAAAGTTGGTAAGTAAAGCTAAGTCATAAAATTCTTCCAGTATATTCAGACAATTTAGTTCCAGGGTCCAGAAAAGGAAACTTTTTAGGCCCAAATTTGTACACAAAGGCTGCCCTCGTGACATTCTAACGGTTCAACTACAGCAAGTGAGCAGTCACTTTCTTACAGGGGTTTCTTCACATGTCCTTTCTAACCTTCTACCACCTCTCTTCCCCTGCAACGGCAGCTGCTAGCGTCTTAGTACAAGGAGCTTTAGTTCACCCAACTCTAAGGGTTTTTGGGCTCTCACCAAGAGTACAAGTGATGTTTTAGGCATTAGAAATTGGTCTCTGAACAACGCCAAGGATGTGTGGTGTATTGTCAACAAGGTATCCTGGGGTAGTGACAAGTCCAAGTAAGAGAGCAATCAACATACTTTGCAGAAACTTGTTCTGTTTTCACAAAGGAACGCTGACTCCAGAAAACCGTTGGCAAGGTTGTCAGGATTGAGATCCTAATACCTGCGCATTGCACTGTTGTATGGTACAGATAGCAGCTTGCATGAAAAAATAAAGGAAGAAGTGTCTCTCTTCCCCAGAGCTTTGTCTTGGGTTGGTATTTCCTTTTTCATGCATAAAGACACTCAAGCCCTTGCAATCTTTGACTTTTTTCCCTCCCTCCGATGTGTTTTGCTAGGTTCTTTATTCCCTCGTTTTTCATTTTGGACTAAGCTTCAAGAAAAAAAGGGCCCAGATGAAGAGACATTTCGCAGTATTCTATGTTTAACGAGGTTGAAAGAAGTCAATTTATATGCTATCCGGATTGGTAGAATCAGATTGGGATCACAACCCTATGAATCTGATCCCACTATCCACCTCTCAACCCCAACAGAAAAGATAACACTTTCTAATGATCCTAAAAGTTCTTTGAGAAATCAGACTCAAAGCCTTCTCCCAAAAGATCAAGCTAAGTAGCACAAACATGCTGAAGGCTGGCCACAAGCTGAGGCAAACACTGATTTATATATTGCACAACACAAATCAAGATCTAGCTCAGTTGAAACCACGAGGTGTAGGCCAGCTTTCAGAAGTAGAAGCAAATAATAATATCGACCATTTGCGACTATCCAAGTGATAGGCAGAATAACTCCCTGTAATCATCATCTAAGGCTGCAGGTGGATCAAAAACTTAGAGAAATTGAACGCTCATATGTGACAAAAATAACAGGCAATGAAATATCACACCTTTTCTAAAAAGTAATTAAAGCTCCAAACCACGAGCTTCAGCTTCAATTGATTTGAATTCCACACCAATTTCTTGTATTCTCTGGTCGAAATTTTGCAACAATTCAGGCTGTCCAAGCAATTCTATATGAGAATCGAGAATTTTAGCTTTAAAACAAGACATTGAACACAACAATGAAACTGATTCGCAGAAAGCATGAGCAATCTAATTTACCTATTACCATAAACCAAGTCTGAGATTTGCTTTGACTTGGAAGCAACTGTCTCAGGTGCCGGGCACCGTGGGAATCACAACCTCTGCAGTTTGCAGCTCCTATCCAAGGCCCTCCAGCACTACAAGGTGACAATTCACACTAAAACTAATTATTCCCCCTCAAATCTCCAAGGTGGGACTGCCTTTCAAAAATTCACGATCTCCTATTAGGAGGAACTCTCCGATTGATTTTAGCATCACGTCAAAGTACCATTGGCCCTCCATGGGGTGTCACCTTTACAGAAATTTGCATTTAGAAAGTTTATGAGCATACCCTGCTATGAACTTAACGAGATGATCCCAGAATTCCCTAACGTAATTTTCACTTGTGTTTTACAACAGCTTTCATTTGTATTTCCAAAATAATAAGAGAATGCTTAATCCCTGACAGGAGACTTTCATCTGAAGTAAGATATGCTTTCACTTTTTTCCTACTCCTGTTCCTTGTCGAGTACACAAGTTAAAGAACAAAAGGTAGAAATAGAAAATCAATTCACATTGTCTACCAGTCTCTATTAAAGACGTGCTAAAGTTCCTGCAAAGGCTCTACATTGATAAATATATCTCAAGTGGGAATCAGTCCCAAGGGTTTCAGTCTGGCAACACCAACAGAAAAGGCATTAACTGCAGCTCTCCCCAACATCCATTGATCTCTCTGTGGTCATCACTTCCCGTATTGGCCAGACACACAAAACCCACCCTCAGAGGGGATTTGAGCCATAATTTGCAGCTCCCCATAAGTAGAATATTCATAGACATTAGATGAGACTGAGAATAGTACATATTGACTAAAGAACCCAAAAGGCAAAAAAAGAAAAAAGAAAAAAAAAGGAGGAGATATCAGAGGCAAAGCAAAATAAACGCATCTTAACCTCGTTCGTCCAAGTTAAAGCAAGTCAGACAATTAGAACTCGACGCCAATAGTCCAAGAAACCACATCTCTCTATTAGACATTCAATCAAACACTTCACTTGCATGATCACTTCTCCAGCACTTACCGCGCCACAGAACCCGAGTAAGATCGCTCCCAAAAACCACCCAACGATCCCACAAGCAAAAACCAAACACTTCCCACTCCTCTCCGTCCCCAATAAATCTTGATTCGACACAAGGAGCAAGATGAGCGAAAGCACGTTTTACCCTTTCCGCCGGCCGCCCAGCGATTCGTCGGAGAAGCGGTTCGTGGCGTCGTTGTGTGGACCGCGAGTTAATCCGGTTTGGTCTCTTCAATTTTTTCAGCAGTGGAGATGAACATGGGCTTTTAGGCCCGGCCCAAGTTGACCACAAGGCCCTAATATAATGTAATTGGAGCCCGATCCAAGTCCGCAGACACATTCACTCGAAAAGTCCAACGATCCTTAGAGTTTTAGAATGATCCATGTCTCCCTTTTTATAAGTGAAAGAGCAGAGATGAGGTGACCATTGACCAATGCTAACAACGCATTTTGAAAATTATTGTAAGGATCACATATTCATTACAAAATATGTTCGGACGGACACCACTTTCGTCCTAAAGTTCGAGGTTGGGCAAGCTCGTCACTGGAAATTCACTCATGGTGTGAATCGAATTCGCGGCCTCGTGAAACACATCTGACTCTTTTGCTACTAGGCCAACCACCTCTGCGATGTTCCATGTTCTTTTTGTTGGCGATTGTTTTGGTTTCGAGCTTTCTTGATTTGAATTGAAATTGTAAATCGTTAAGTAAATATAACCTGAATATAGAACTTTCTAATATACCCTTGTTGCCAAGCACCTATAGAAGGCTAGAACATGAAAAATTGAAGCTAACATAGTTTTGCACTTTTTCGTGTGACCAAAAAAAAAAAATACTATTTCTATTTTCTTGAACTTATCCGTCCTCAGAATTTACTCCATATAGCATATCAAAATATTTAAACATTCGATGTACCGAGTAGATTCACTTACACTTCGAGTGTAACCGGATATGTAGGACATAAACTTATTACATAACTTGTTACGAATCCAATGCACGAAATAATTAGCAATTCACAACAAATGATTAGATGCAACAAAATTTTGAGTAAATATTGTATACAAAAAAATAATTTAGCCCTAAACCTTTTAATGGTATTGCAATGGAGGCCACCAGCCAAATTAGGCTGGAAATTATTGACATGGTGGCCCAATCAGCATCAAGCGTCCTACATGCAATGACCAACAACTTGACATGTCCCAAAACGACATCGTTTTATGGAATTTTACAACTTTTGTGATTTTTGTCCTTTCATTTCTTTTTTTTCTCCTTTCGTCATTGTTCATTTTCTAGAAAGAGCCAGCAGGTGTCGTCGGGGCCTCGGCAACGGCTCACAAACCTCGTCGGTCACAAGCGAGGGCCGCAACCCTCATTGATTTGGGCAAAGGTCGTGACCTTCGCCAGCCATCTCTAAGGCCCGGCTACTGATGGTCAGAAGAAGATTAACAATAAAGACGGAAAAAAGGGAAAAATAATTTAAAAATATTGAAAGTGAAAAATTGACAAGCGATGTTGTTTCATTTACTATCATCTAAGTGAGCTGCTGCCATGCGATGTAGGATGGTCAATGCTAATTGAATTGTCGCATCGGTAATTGATGGCCTAAATTGGCCGAATGGATTACAGTGAAAAATCGTCAAAATATTTAGGATTTCATAAGCAAAATTGAAAAGTTTAGAACTGAATTGGAGGTATATAATAGGTGTATGAACTTTTGACCCAAGTTTTCACTTGTCAAAGAGACAATAAAAAACAAGATGGTACTGGCCAAGCCTCCGACGTCGTTTTGATGCACGGGTCTTGATCCACCAACATTATAATGACTAATGAGACTGGGTCAAGGGAAAAAAAAAACGTATTTACAATACAATGGCAATAAGTTGCTTTTGTTTCCCTTTTTAATGCTAAAGATACTAAGTCATATCCACTAAATCGATTACTCACTAAGATATGTGCCACTTTGTAAGTAATTATTCTAGTTAGTGAGCCCCATTTAAGCTAAGGATGAGCAAGTCAGATCGATCAAATCAAACTGAACCGGTGGTTTAGTTCCCGATTTCAAGGGTATCGGATCGCACCGGATCGATCCATTTTACTATTTTAAGTAATCCTAATATTCCCTTCTTTCTTTCCCAGCAGCCTCTTTCGCACACTGTTTCTACCAAAAATGCCATCACATCATAAAGCCCAGATCAAAAGTCAAAGACTCCCAAAACGTCTGCCCCTCGCTACATTTTCTTTCATGATCTTCCACAGTGAATCACCAAGGTTGAGTTAGACATCAACTGGGAAATACCTCTCGAGGGACCAATTGAGGAGTAGGATTTTGTTTTGTCCTTACCTTGTTCTTTCTCTTTATTCAATTGTTGCTCCTATGATTTCTTCGCTTGCCTTGCGATTTCATCACATCGTGAGGCCAAATGAAATAAGATTATATGAAAATTGAGCTTGCTGCTTTATTTGGTATTCTTTTTCTTCGATTATTGGATATTTTACCGATTTCACTGGACCGTCCGAGGACCGGACCTGATTAGAAACAACTCATCCCTAATTTAAGCCACTAATAAAAATCTACCGCATTTTAGTAAACGGCCCCTTGCCTCCTCCCTTCGATTTTTCAGTTGTTCAATCATAATGTTCAAGAGGTAAATCTTTCATGCGAGAGTCAAATGTTTGCTACAGTAGGAAGAAAGATTAAGCATTTCCATAGTAAAATAAGGTTCGATAATCATAAAATTCCAAAGGAGGCACACCGAAAGTTGCCATAGTCTCCGTGAGGTGGTGCTGGTACACCCTGCAGAGCGATCTGGAACCCAGCAGATATTGACTAAGAGAGTCCAGCCTCACGTGACCCACTTGGAGCAGGATCAGCTGGGGTGATACGTCTCTTTTTCACAAGACAAGTGGTTCGGAAAAATGAACGAGGGGGCACTTTTAAACATCGGCTCTGATTTGCTTCAATCTAAACTTTTTTGTCGTTCAACTTTGGCTCGTGTCGTTGACCGAATGGCGAACGGCATCTTTGACTACCGAGGGCAAATGGAAATGGGGTTGGTGATGGGTTGGTCCAACCAATATTGTCTGCATGCATCGGAGCTGCCATCATGTGCAAAATAGAAAATGACCGAGCATTATGTAGTCAATGAAGTTCGTCTTTTTTTAATGTCTTGGTCGTGATGCATGGGGACACTCCATATGTCTCCACTGGTGTAAAACTTGACCATGACAACAGCCATGACCTAGCCAAGATGAGACTGCTATCTATTTTCAGATTCACCGGTGAGAGCACATGGATGCCTATTTTATAATTCACATTATGACAGCCCAGGAAGTTATCTTGTTGTGGTAGTTTCTCCTTCAATCATTAGAACGGAACTCTATATTACTCTTCAGTGAGTTCTATATAAAGTAGACCGGAGCAAAACAATTTGGAGTTTACCTCTGGATTATCTATATTACTCTTCAATGAGTTCTATGCAACTATCAAACCATCTGTTTTTCGATTTGGTGTATCTTCAGCAGGCTAACTAATCTATCTAATCTAAACTGCTAATCTACTAAACAACTATTAGACAATCAGTTCCTTCTGGCCTTCACCTCCCGCTCGGCCAGGAATTAGAACCCAGCCCCCTTTTGATCCATACATTTATGAAAGCAGGCAATCAAATTCGGAACCAAAAATCAGACGGAATAGTAAGTGGAAAGTAAATTGCCCAATGTTTCCAAATCAGTCCAACTTCGTACCTTTTCGGCATAAACCGCACATCTCAGAGATGCCGTATTTCTTTGAGTCGGTAGTAATGGAATGCTTTCATTATCTAAAATGAAGAACATTTCCCACCAAAAGATCAGTCCAATAAGATCAATCACTGCTAAATAGTGCAATACTTCTTCGTGAATCTCCGCTATTTGAATATGGAACATCATCACATTGAATAGGGATGAAAC
>JANUWG010000636.1:0-10979 GCA_025175695.1 Eugenia klotzschiana
CTTACCGGCATTGGACGAGGGCGTCGTGGCCCTTGCCAAGACCAGGCGAGGGCCTGTCCAGAAAAATATAAACTAAGAAAATATAATAAAAAAGAAAAAAAATTATAAAAATTCAAAAAAATTATTAAAAAAAGTCCACTTTAGCTCCAGTAGTGCCAAGTTAGTGCTGGCCTGCCAAAATTGGCAGAATGGATTGAATTGACATAAATGCAAAAAGTTTAGGACTTCTTTGGTAATTCTTCATGAAAATAGAAAAAAAAAACTTTTTCGAGAGCAAATTATAAATAAGATCTTTCTCTAATATATTATGAGAAGTTCCATAAAATGAAGTCATCATTATAAAAAAAAATGTATAAAAAAAACCCCTAGTTCTATGTAAAGATAAAAACGAATTTCTTATCCAAGTGGTTATATTAACATGAAAACACCACGCATGTCGAAATCTTCACTCCACCCTCGATGGATGCTATAATAATTAATAACTCTATTTTATAATTTAATTTCATCAAAAGGTACTTTTTCAATTTGCATGACTGCGTGCATGGGAATTTGCCGCGCACTTCCACAAGAACCTCTCTTTCTATATATATGGACACACGCCATTTGTTATCCTCAAGGAAAGTAAAATGACTTCAAGTCGATCTTTAAATCGACTAAAGCAATGGAGACTAGAATAAGGTCCCGCAAATAAATTAGCAAATTTGGATCCAGGTCCGCATAGCCCGAGTCTATCATAGGCGTTGATCACGTGAGCCCTATAAGTGGGATTCAAGGGATAACTGTTTGAAAATTTCTAAACCTATTGCACTTTGGCATATTTAGTCATAAACCTTTTAATTTTATCACCCACCCATCAGTGGCCCAATTGGTAGGGTGGGCTTGGGACTGTGCGTTCATGAGCGCTAGGTCTTGAGTTCAAACCTCCTGTTGGACATCGGTGATTTAAGGGAATGGTTGTGACGGTGGGTTGTTGCATTAGTTCGAGGTGCGCGTAGCGTAAGTTGAGTTCTAAACCTGTTCATATTTTGCAAATTGGTCCACCCGATCAATTTTGGCTTGAAATCGCTGATGTGGACGCTGGTAGTACCAAGTAGGATAGTCGGAGTGGATTTTTTTATATATAATTTAAAAAATTGAAATTTAGCAAAATGAAAAAGAAAAAAAGAAAAAAGAATATAAATAATTAGGGGTGGCAAAAAATTGAGATCCACCCGAACCGGATAAAACCATATCCAACCGGCTTGTTTTGGGTAATTCCCGTCAGATACCAGTCCAATATCCTATTCCAATTTACTACCGGCAGGCATCGGTTTGGTTTTCTTTTCCATGTACTTGGTGTGCTCATCAGAGATTACCCTAGATTTCTTTTGCAAATCATGCTTGATTCTTTAGGCGAACTGTATGCTTTTCCACCCGCTATCGTTTACGGTCCAGCTCTGATTTTGATGCGTAGCGAAGAGGTTGGAAACTTTTTTCCTTCTGCTCTGCCGTTAAATTTGCTGATGCAGATCCAATTTGTTTAATGGAAGATACTCCAGTTCATTTCTTGAGAAAGGAAAGTTTGATTAGACCGATGACAACTTACCCTAGCAGATCATTAGACCATTGGCTTAGTTCTCTGTCCTCAGTTGATTCATTCGTTTTAGAGAGAGATAGAGAGGTGTCCTAGAGTTGCAAGTGAAATTTTTTATGACTCGTGTACAGTCTTTTTTAATTAATGTTGGTGATCGATACTCAATAAGATCAGTTCTATCGACTCATTCGAAAATTAGACCGAATCGGCTATTCAATTTTCGGGTGGATTCATGGAACCAGCGAGTGGTTCATGATTCTCATCTTGCAAAATTGATCCCTAACGGTCGGTTTTTGGTTCTAGGGTGAGAACTATCCATTTTAAAACTGATCACCCCTAATTCATACACACCAAATAGGCTCGATTCTAGCATAATTCTCTAGAGACCTCCTTGGTTTCCAAAAGTTGCTCATGCAAAGTAATCGTGAAAATTAATTTGCTCACGCCATAGTCTCTGAAGTGCATACCAAAGTCAAATTTTCATAATTAATTGATTTGGGAGATCTAGTGGATTCACATATGGATGTCATGTTGGCATAAACTTTACAAATATAATGGAACTTCCCTATTTAGATTATAACATCATTTCAATACTCAAAGTTAAGTTCAATTGAATCCAAATTAATCATGCCTTATATGTGAATCAAACTCAAACTTGAGAACACCGTTTATCTTTGAGCTCAAACCAGACCGGCGATTCTTGAGAACTACACGAAAAGTCTATTTAGATCGGCATGTAGCATCGAGCTCAATCCGATCAGATTGCTAAACACCACTCAGTGCCAAACGATTGAATCATTGCCGATTAGCGCCGAGTTGAAGCTGTCATTGATGGAGATCGTGGAGTCTGAATTGACCTGGTTCAAAGAGGAGGGCTTGGGGTGTCGATCGTAGAGGAGGAAGAGAGAGTTCTCATGATGGTCTTGGTAGTGATTGATTGAGGTGAATGTGCCATTAAAGTTTGGTGAAATGTAGAGAGAGAGAGGGAGGGGGGGGTTGCGATTGGTGGAGGTTAGGGTTAGTGCTCGTGCTTTTCAAATAAAGAGATTTAAAAAAAAGGCGAGGGGGGGCGACTCGAACTGCAAAATGCCCGAATTCATGTACTAATTACCCAAATCAAATGGAAGTTTGTCCTAGTGACCACTCTTCTCACTTGGAAAGGGGGAGGTGGACGGTTCGAATCCCCACTTTTGAGGGAGAGTTGGGGTGGGGATGCGTGAAGAGGGAGCAGAGTTTCGCGATTTGTATACACACATAGTACACACGGTGGTTTGTAAAATAGAATAGAATAGGACCGGACAAAAAAAATTGAGACCCGACCCAAAATTTTCGGCTTGGATTGTGTTTTCAAGTTTGGGTATGTGGTCTGGTTTTGACACTCCTAGAACGAACACAATAAGTTTAGAATTTTTTGGACGATGGATAGCTACGATCATTTAGGGTTCGATAAAACCGGGTCCATGCAAGACATTTTCCATGCTAGGAGTGGAGGTGCAGTGGGTGTACATGATTACAACTAGATTTGCTTCCACAGTCAGCAACCACACTTTGTGGCTTTGATCAGCACGTGCGAGGGGCATCTTGGAACTTGGAAATGAATCGAGCGGCGTAGAAATTGTACACGAATTCGCGAAGCACCACATGAGGGTTTCACAGGGGAGCGATTCGATGGTGGAATTGGCGGTGGGGCGCATTTCTTTGGCTGATGATGAAGACGTGCCCCCTCCGCCACTCCCTCTTTCTTCCACTGATGAATCATTCTGTTTTCAGATCAATGATTGCTCAAGCAACAAGCGTCTCCAGTTGGATTCCACATGTCTGAGTGCGATCAACATTAAGTTGAGTTCTTAAATCAGCAAATACGAATTTCAGTTGACGATTATCTCGGCGAACTTGACAGGTACCCGATCGAGAAAACTTTACGAACTTTCACATTTTCTTGTTCTGTGCTGTCGTTAGTCTAGAAAGTGAAGTCTTTTTTTTTTCTTTTTCAAATTTGAATACGCTTGATTTCGCACGGCCCTTATATACAATAGATCAAGTAACTTAGATTTCATACCGAACAATTAACATGAGAAGCACATCGGATTATCCCATGTTTCTATTGTCATGACGGGTGTGTTCCGATGAAATATTACTTGGAGACTGAAGACGAGCCATGTCTAGACGACGCCCGATGGTGCTCCCCTAATTTCTCTCAAACCTGAATCTAAGTATGCTAGGATGTACGTAGGAAGATGAAACAATGTAATCAATTCATGTATGGTATTTTTTTTTTGAAATAAAGGGATAATCAATTTAGGCGGAAAACGGACAAAAAAAAGGGAATAATTTTTGGTTGATGCTAATTTCATAATCTCAATCTGCAACAAATGTTCTACATCATGTTATATAATTGTGACGGCACCTTTGGATCCTAGTCGTTCTCAATAGTGAAGCTTTGGCACTTTTGCCTTGTCCATTCCTTAGTGGAGAGAAAAAGATGCTTGGTGTCTCTTTCAAGGGAATTTGAATGATGCAGCTCACTTGGTTTCATTGGCATACTTTTTTTTTGAAATATTTGATGGGCCCGACAAAGGTTTGATTATTCCGATTTGGATTAGATTTGACGTTGCGCTAAATTATATATTGTAGTACACGAGGGTTTTGACTAAAGGGGAAAGATGATTATTCCAATAAGCAATGGGGGGTGTGTTAGATGACCAACTTCTCCTATCCCCATAAGACAAGGTTGGAATCTAATGAGATGGGTCCAAGCATAGCCTTATTTTTTACCCTCTTCGTGTGTTCCTTCTTGGACAACCCATTCATAAGCTCTTAGTCAATGGTCTGCTGAATTGTCTTGCGTGTGATCTAATAAATCAGGCTTTCGGACTATTCAAGAATCGAAATCGCTTTGACTTATAAGATAGAAGATATCAATAAACTTTTATGATATGGTTTCATGCAATTGAGCCAATTGGTACTGTAGTGGCCTTTTGATTTGGGTAGACACGGCCTTATACATTATTGATTTGAGACATGAGTAGCTATCATCCTCAAATCAAGAGTGGATAAGGCCGCTTGTGTAAACTTTATTTTACCCTAGCAATATATAATTGGAATTTCTTATAAAGTAATTTAGTATTGCCAAGGGTAAAAGCACTAGAAATCAATTGATACTAGGGGTGAGCGATTTTAGGTTTTGTAAAGGTTTCTTATGGAACATGAAACTTACCCATCGTAACAGGTTCCTCATTTTTTGAACCTGAAATTTACCTTGCATATCTTGGAACTTGGAACCTATCATGTTATAGATTCTAGGGTCTACCCAAATTCCATTTGTGTTCTTAAGTAAGCGATTGTAGTGAATCGTTACTTTTGATTACGGTCATATGCTACTATAATCTATTGACCACAAATCATGTAAGTAAAAATCTAAGTCATAAATATCGCTGGAAATGAATACTCATCGTCGGACGCCATGAAAGACTATAGGATTGCTCAAAGATATATATCAAGAAAAACGCAAAAAATTGTTACAAAATTCCTATTACACCTACTTGGAACCTAAAACCAACCCATCGGAACTTTTTTTTTTTTTTTCAATTTTTGAAACTTGAAAGCTAACCTATAGACCCTGAAACCGGATAGGTTCCCCATCGATCTGATTGCAGGTTGCAGATTCTGCCCTGAAATCATGCTCACTCATAACTGGTGGATGCCAATATCATCCCGGCTATACTCAGGAAAGTCTTTTCTCAAGCGAACCGAATAGGTTCAAGGATAAAACACTAGGAGCCAATCAAGTTTGGTTCGTTTCCCAGGACAATACCAATCTCCATCTCATTCATAGAAATATATATATAGAACTCGCAAAGGAGGATATTTGCTCCTAGGTGGCCCAAGATAAATTGAAGTGCCTCGACCACTCTCTATTAAGAAAAGCTAATGTACCCATTTTGCCAAAAATAAGTTGCATATAAATGGAAGAATCTCAGGATCGCGTTCACGAGTCTACCATGAGATCAGCCGGTTCGGTTCTAGGCTGATTTTTTAAGGGTCGTTCTAAAATTTCGGAACCAGCCCCGGACGAATAGATTCTAGACCATTTAGGAGCCGACCACCCTAAGGGCAACTATAACTTTATCCAAGGTTTTATGTCGAAAAGACAAGGGGCGTGCACCTCCAACCACGTGCCACCAGCTTAGCTCGTGACATGCTCTCCACACTTACGTTAAACATTTGCGAAGCAAAAGGTTTAGGCCAGCTCGTAGCATTGCTTACTCGTGCTTTTTACGACGCGATATGATGGTAATATACCAAGTCATGAAAATTGCCACTACACTCGATATACATTTCAAAAAGCTACAAGTATATTTCAATCGAAATGAGCATAAGAATGCACGTACACAATGGTAGGCACTAATTAACGAGAGACCACAAAGGTTCTTGAACAAGACGAGTCATAAACGTGAGTGGATCCTTGGCTGAACATTTTCCCGTATTACGAGAAAAGCGATTGACGTTCGAAAGAGATAAGTGACACCTTTATCTTACAGATATACTAGTGAAGAAAAGGGGTACTCCATTTTGGATCAGTATGAGGGACGTGCTTCGGACTTTCAAATCAACGAGTTCAGGGATTCTCCTCCAACACAACACTTCATCCAGAGACCTCTCTGTCTTGGATTGTTTTGATGATTCTCACGAGTCACTTTTCTCGAGACACCCACCATGGCATCATCCCCCCACCTACCACTCCTCTTTTGGCATTTCTCCGAGGGCGTTTCCGACATGGATAAAGACGGGCATCGACAGCAGTCTGTTTGATCATATTTGATGTCTCTCTTCCCCCAGAAAAATCCAGCATCGTCTCCCACAAAAAGCAACAGAAGCATGGAAAAAGAAAGAAAAAGAAAGAGAGAGAGAGAGAGAAAACAAATGGAAGAAAGTGGTTAGGCGTGCTCTAATCTTTAGTCGTTTTATGGCCGAGGAAGGAGGGGAAGAGAATCATATCGAGGCAAAAGAAAAACATGGAAATATTCTGATCTGACCCACAAGGCTGAATGCAATCATGAAAAGCTAATGGTTTTAGAGAAAGGGCTGGCAAGAGCGGGAACTAATAACAAACCCCCATGACCATGAGCCATCGCCTTCGCTTTATTTTAGTCTCGCTTGCTTTTGCTTTTTGAGTTTTGTTTTTTGATCGTTTCCTTTAGCTTTACAGATTTAAAGGAGGCACATTTGCACTCATCATTTCCTCTCTGCAAGCCTCTGTCCATTTGGTTCCCTTGATGCTTGACACCGGAGCTCTGGTTCAATCATTTTCATTAGCACCCTTTGGGACTTCTTGGAAGAAATTGATTAACATAAGAGATGGGTTCGCTGGGATTTCTCAGAATAACCCCAAATTCAGTTCCAGGTCAGTCTCTTCAGCTTGTTGTTTCCAGATTCTTATCTTTTCGGGACTGTGATGAAACCCATTCAATCTGTTCTTGTTTTCTTGATTCTGGGCTAGCAATAACATCTTCTTGAGCTGTTTCTTTGGGGGCTTGATCTATGGCTACGTCCATGTGAAAAGTTCGCGCTTGACGAAATTTCTGCTGATACATGATTGACACTGTTCGTCATAGTCTCCTTCGGCAGCATTGAACAGGATTTCTTATCTGTAGTTTGAATTTTATGATTGCAGGGATTAGTTATATTTTGGGCTTGTTTTCTCGAAACGAAAGGTGGTAACATTTTCTCTGAGGTAGAATGCGCTTCCCGGACTCAATCTTGATCTCAGCCCTTTTCCGTTTCTTTTTTCAGGCATTATTAGCAGTAGGACAAAGATTTGCTAAGGAGGAGAAAGAGTCTTTTGTGTTATCCGAGAGCCCAAGAAATTGATAGTCTCTGAAGTGCTCTCATCAGTGTCTATATCTGTAGAAAATTGTTTCTTTCTGTAGGAACTTGGAAAATTAAGTGTTTTGTCAGTTGGGGTTGTTGGCCTGCTTAGCCATAGAATCACTATCATATGCTCTAACTGCAAATTTTGGAAAATATGGCTGAAATTCGACTTGCAAGAGTGGAACAAGGCCAGACAAAGATAAAAAACGTTCCGATTGCTGTTACTCCAGAGGGTTTTTGGTGCTGTCCCTCTCCTGCAGTGTTTCAGAAGAGCATCAAAGTTCAAAACACTGTAAGCAAGCCAAGACCATCCTCACCGCCGCACAAGTCTAATATCCAAAAAAGACAAGTCCCAGTGACTGAGAAAAGGCCGACATCCACCCCATTGAGGTCAGGAGTGGTTTCTGAGAACCAAAGTGCGGCGGCTGACACTCCTGCTGTTAGTGCTGCTGTAGCTCCCGAGAGAACTCCGAGGCCGAAAACAGATCATTTGCCAAGGAAGGTGTCAATTGAGTTTGGTGAACCCGGGACTAGTGATATGAAGGTGGTTTTGCTAGGGAAGCAGGGATTTTGTGTGAAGTTAAGCGTCCACCGGAATGTTCTAGTAGAGAATAGCAGTTTCTTTGCCAAGAAGCTTCTGGAAGAAGAGGATGCCTTGCCTTGTTTACAAATTGATGATTGCGAGGATGCTGAGATATACGTTGAAACTGTCGGACTAATGTATTGCAAAGATACGAAGCAGAGGATGATCAAGCAAAGTGTTCCCCGAGTTCTACGCATACTTAAGGTAATTCATAATCCTTAAAGTGATGTATTGTTTTCTACCTTTCTATACAGCGATTACTCAACAATGCATAGTATTTTAATGGAGTCTACTCTTGCTTGACAAGGATTGATGGTTTCTCTCTGGTAATTTTCTGGAGAAACTTACTTACTTTCATACGTTCTGGAAGAAGCATCCATCAGGGCTGCAGTTCTGTTTTAGCTTATAGAGAGGGTTTCCATTTACTATTCCCTGTTTCATGCGATTCTTAAGAAGAGACGAGCTTGCCATTTGCATATTACAGCAACCCATAGCTGTTATTCAGAGACATTGCATGTTTCTTTGGACAGTGGACGCTGTGCCAAATTTGAAAACCAAGCATAAACAGGTATTGCTAGGTAAATTTTGATGGCACTTCATGTAAGGACCATTTGCTTAGGTTGGATCCACTGGAAGGTACAGCAGAAGAGTTGAAAGAAAGAGAGGCATGTACCAGGGTGGCTGTGACGCATGCTGATTTATTTGTCTTGTGTCTTAGATATTCGACTAGACCACGCCAGGGCAAATTCAGGTCTTCAGATTCTTTTTAATAGGCAATTTATCATATTGCAACAGCAGAGTCTGGAAGTATCTGATTGATAGAAGGTGGTCCCCTAGTTGGCAAGCTTTTACCATATCTCTTAAGATTTGGGTCTTTCTAGGCTGTAAACTTGTTTACCTTTCAGCCAAGCTCTTAATACTGAAGTTTCTCAGTATATAGGCTAGAAGGGTTACAGACTTTCATGGACATAAGAAAAAAGGCGATCATTGGATAATATAATTCTTTTGACAGCGAGAAAATAGACAAAACAATGATAAAGACCTTCATCCACGCATCTGCAATCAATTCAATTGTTGAGAGGCCATGGGCCTCCTGTGGAGTTTGGATTAGGGCAAGACTCAAGAGCACCTCTTCATAAAGCATAGGGTATTTATGCGTGCTTTGTCGTTCACTTATCAACTCACGTGTTCTTGGAGCTGCTAACCAGAAAATTAACCTGTCTGAAGCAGTTAGGTCCCCATTTGCTTGTGCATTGCATTTCCACATGTTGACCTTCTTCTATTGGTTACATGATTTAATGATGTAATTTATGTACAACCATTAATTTAATCTAGAGTATTTAGATGTACTTCACAAATTCAAACTGCAGAGAGCTTCTGGAGCCACATTTTGTTTGAATAATGTAAACATGCCCCAAGTATGACTTCATTGTTCATCTGTCGTCCTTTTTGTCAGTCAACTCTTTATTGTGATTATCTGATAATACTGGTTGATTACTTTGCACATTTCTTTATAATTTTGCAACAGAGGGGTTTCTGGATTTCTCTTTATGGATTGTAATTGATGAACACCAACTCCTATAGCATTATTGCAGTAATGAAGCCAGCACTTGTCTCTTTAGATGACACTTCCCTAATCTAGCAAATATCAATGGATCACTAGGTATTTGTCACAGAAAGTAATTGTACTTTTACTGAGTCAATATACTTGAGTTTGGAGATTTTTTGTAACCTAAGAGCACTTGAATTATCATGTCAGCAGCTGAATATTTATTGAAACATAGCATGGCTACATACCTGAATAGGCATAACATGGGCTATGGAAGGTTTAGACTTTGGATGATCGATCTCCAAAGGTCCTACAAGGTTTTGTTTTTATTTTGTTTGTTTGTTTGTTTATAAAAAAAAATCATGTTTTGGTCGCTCTGAGGTGAATTGCATGGTTATGATGATATATGTGTAATTGAGCAAATACCTTGCGTCTTACGAGCACATAGTGGTATGTCAAGTTGTAAAAGAATTAATTGGATGAGTCATGTGTGACAGGATCAGCACAAAGTGCTCTAGCCCTCACTTAATCGTTTATTGGGTTAAAATTGATGGGACGTCTAGTTAAATAGTTAATAAGACTCATGCACCATTATTGTGGATCTATAAGCTGGGTTTCTAGCATCTGTCTTCCTAGGGTGGCTCAAGATGATAGTGTCTAGCTTGTTTGCTACGATTATTAGAGCTCCTCATTACCACTTGCAAGATATAAGAGCTATTAGTTTTGGTTGCTGATGGTGAAGGTAGATCTGAGCGTCAAGCTTCATGAGGGGTAGGTGATGATGGTAATTGGTACTAGTCTCAGCCTCAAGGGTCAGCTGTGAGAACTATTCAAGGGTTACCTGCAGCAAATTTGAGCTAGGTCTGGTCCATGCAAAACAGCTTTTTGATTGACTTGAGTGATTATAGCAGACCTCCAATTCCGCTACTTAAATTTCGAAGCATTTATTATTTATTAAATTGAGTCTCTAACTTAATTTTACTCTACAAAAATTGAATACCCTCAATAGACGAGATTTTTGGTTTAAGCTAGTTGGTTAGAAGACATAATAGTTCTTGCTGGACCATTGAGAAGAAACATGGAGTAAATGGTTTATCAATTGCACAGGGCCAACAATTTAAACGGCTAGATTTGGTTTTGTCTAATGAGTTAACAAGTCTCTTTAGGGAAGTATTGAAATTGAAAAAGACACGGTGCAGCAAGTGCCCATCCTGGAAATAATGAATTCTCATAATCAGGCTGTTAAATTTACTTTTTTCCTTGTATGTCAGCCTTAAGATGCATATAATGAGCCTGTGACATGATTTGTTAATTTGTGATGTTCAATTAGATACGCCGCTACTTTGAGCAGGAACCCTCCTAGTTCAGTTGAAAGTTAATTTTCCCTAACTGAACCCACCATG
>JANUWG010000637.1:0-10976 GCA_025175695.1 Eugenia klotzschiana
ACGAAGTTCAGATTGGGATTGACGTCGCGTCGTCGTGCTTATTCTCAATCAATTCTATTTAATCTAATTCTAAGGACTGAGCATTAACCGGGGGCATTTCGGTAATTTTCCATTTACGTCTTGCTTCGCGACGTACACCGGCTGTCTGCTCTTCTGGCGACACTTCTGAAGTTGAATCCATTTCTTCATTGTGACTGTCTTAATAATTAGATTTTCCTTTATCAAAATTCATTTTGTGGTCAAATCCATTAAATACGGACTCTGCCAATATCCGTCTCAGGGTAGCTAATCCTGAGCGAGTATCGATCAGAGTGTACTAATGAAGTATATCCATTCACTTGGAAATCCCGATAATTGGGTCGAATTTTCAGACTGTCACAGGAAGGCTATGGTGGAGTATGTGAGGTGCCGAATGATTTTGTATGTTGTATCTATGAGCATAATTAACCTCTTGAGGGTAGGATAAACAAGATCTGAGGAGAAATTAAGGAATTGGACGGTGAACTGAGCATGGCCAAATGGTATAGGATACGATTTTGCTGTTTTGGAGTATGGCATACCCTTGAATTACTTGTTACATTGTAGTTGACATATGACCTAGCATCCTGCAGTCCTTAGTACCTAGATTATGTACGTCGATTGGTGATCTTGTCATCGGTTTGATGTGAGAGTTGAAATTATTGTACAGGTGAAGTTCCACAGTGAGCCTTATATGATTGGGTGAGTAGTTTCATGTTAGTTTTGCTATATATGGTGTTTGAATGGTTTAATTTGAGTATCTATTGTCTTGACAATGCATTGTGAACTGAATCACGCATATCTAATGCTGTGGTGTGCGGTTTTATGATGATAAATGAACTGAGATGAGTTATGTGGTACGACATGAGCATATTAATGCATTGCATGACAAGAAATGAATTGTGAGAATGCCATTGATGAGAAATATTGATGAAGCCCCGTGGGAGCCGGGATTGAAAATCGGGTTGCTTTCGCTATGTGCGATCGGAGAGGTCCCCCTACCGTGTATGTTCAAGAAGCCTCGGAGTGAGATGCCTGTGGATGTGGTGTTTCGCAGTAGTCCGATCAACAAATCGAAAGTGAGCCATCGGGTCGGTTAGTAAACCGATAGAGTCGTTAGATGAGTGTGGAGTTGAACTACAATGGCTAATGAATTCTCATGCATATGGCATAAAGTCATGCATCTCATTGGTGGAAAGTCATGTAAATGCTCCTTATCTAATTTATGCAATCCTATTGCATCGAACATGTTTGCTATGGTTTGATATGTCTAGTTTTTTTCCAGTTAGGTTTTTACTCATTGAACATTAACTCACTCCTGTTGAATTGTGGCTTTTCAAATAATTAGTAGTATGCTGTTTATTCCAGCAGTCCATATGGTACAATATGGAATGCCAGTAGACCTTACTAAAACTTGAAAGGAGTATGTGGATCCGGAGTTTTCGGATGTCCAGTTTAGGAAGCTGTTTTTTACTATATGAATAGTCATGGGAGTCGAGTCGGATCTTATTCCCTATCATTTTATTTCTCTTTCTGTAAGAGTCTACCATGAAAGTCTAGTGGGACCACTTCCACTTTTGCATGGTAATAACCATAGAGATGGCAGTGATGTGGAGTATGCAAGCTAGATGGTGAAGATGGAAGGCTCAAGCAAGTATCTTTTGTTGGCCCTAGTAGTGTGGTGGTAGTAAGTTGTAATGAACCCCAACCTCCCAGAAGATCCTTAAAATTGGTAGTGTTTATATGTATGTGGTGCACTTGTTTGCATATGGGTGATAGAGAACCCTAACGTGGCCATACCCTTAATTGTGGTTGTGCCTGTTTATCTATTTTTGTATGGCCTAATACTCTACGTTAATATCGTTTTCACATGTGCCATGGTTAATGTGTAATCAAGAGAAATAGAGTAGCGTGCTCGGTATGGTAACGCCCTATGATGTTACAGTCACACAACAAATAGAGGCGATTATTTATGTGAGTGGGCTAATCTCTCATCCATTCGATATACATTCTCAAAATAATGCACTAAGCATTAATATGCATAAATGTCGAATAAAATTATAAGCATTAATAATAATGGAACATATCATTAAGTGTGAACTATAGGGAAATTCAAATATCAAGTACATCAACTTCTGCACAGCCTTAGAAATTTCAATGTAGGGAACTAATCCCTTTATCAACACATGACTAAGGAAAACATTTCTAGGAATTGATTTCATCATAGGATCTGCCATCATTCTTTGTGTAAATACATACTGGACGTTCATATCTTTTTGTACAACCATATCTTTTACAAAAATATAATTTGTGTTTGTATGTTTGGTCTTGCAATTGATCCTTAGCAATACCTCATTAATTCAAATATCTCTTAAGCCAAACACTATGTTGTACTACTGCTGCTAGTGCCACGAATTCAGCTTTCATCGTCGATAAAGCTATACATGTTTGCTTCTAACTACTCCATGATGTGGTGCCATTGTTAAGTAAAAACGCAGATGTAGATATATAATTCCTCTCATCTAAACTTCCTCCTCAGTCAGTATTAGCATAGCCTTCAAGGCATAGATCTCTACCTTGACAATTTAGCGAATAATCAGTAGTACCCTTAAAATACCCCAGGATTCTCTTGACGACAGTCCAATCTAACTAACTTAGATTAGATTGGTATCTACTAACCATTCTAGCTACATAACAAATATCATGTATTGTACATTACAGAGCATACATCAAGCTTCCAACAGCACTAGTATATGAAACACTTTCCATTCATTCCTTTTCTAGAGGGGTCTCAGGACACATTTTATAGCTTAATCATTAACCTCTTGCAATAGTAGTATGGGTTTACAGCCTTACATATGAAATCGTTCAAATACTTTATCTATATAAATCTCTTGTGAAAGAGATCATGATCTCTTGAAATCTTAATTCCAAGAATACATGTAGCTCTACCCATATCCTTCATTTAAAAAATGGCAGATAATCAATTCTCAATTGTATTGACAAATTCCATATTGCTCTTGGCATTAGTATATCATCAACTTATAATGATGAGATCACGAATTGATTTTTAGATCTTTTGATATATACACAATAACTCTCATCAATCATTACAAAAACATATGCCATTATGACATTATGAAAACATATATATCATTATCTCGAAGACTGGTGAAGGCCATATATCGATATAAAAAATCGACATACTTTTTGTTCTTAACTTTCCATAACAAACCCATTGGGTTGTTACATATAATTTCTTCTTTTAATTCTCCATTGAGAACTGCAGTCTTTACATTCATTTGATGTAATTCAAGATCCATACTAATCGCAATTGCCAGAATAAAGCAAATTGAGGTAAACCTCACAATAGGACAAAAAACATCTTCATAATCAATTCCTTCTTGTTGATTATACCATTTCGTCACTCATTTTGAGAATCCACTTGTTCCCAATGGCTTTGTGTCCATTCATAAGATCAATCAATTCCTAAAGTTGGTTTGATTCCATCGATTCCAACATTTCTTCCATTGCTTGTATCTATTTTTCTTTAGTAGGGCAAGTTATTAGAGCCTCATTTATATTTCTTGGCTCATCCTCTTCTTGTGGAGCGATCATATGGACTGACTAGGAAAGCTTACCATTCAATGTTAACGCATTGACATGGAATGCTTTTGTGACTTGTTCACTATATTGGATATTGTACCTTTGGTACTTGTACACTTAGTACATCACTTGGTACTTGTACACTTAGTACATCATGTTTCATTATACTCCCACTTAGATTAGATAACGATGGCATCGACTCATCATGTAATTGCAATTGAGACTAGGTCAAACTCAATTCCTCACTTCTCACACTGCTCCCGCTTGGATGAGATGCTCCAATAATGTCATTATCACGATCTTAGATTTCAAATAGGGAATGCCTTCACATATCTTGCCCTTTTTCGAAAAAATTCATTCATTAAGAATGTGACATCTTGTGATTCAAATTAAGTTACACTTCTACTCTCTTGCTCACCTATAAATATATACATTTTCGAGTGCTCTCAGTATCTCATGAAGACACTGTATTTGCTTCTAGAGCCCAATTTCCCATACCTATGGGATGACTCATATGTATAGGCAGCACAATTCTAGGGTCTAAGAAGATATGTCCATAATTCATATGAGGTGGTAGTAACTGATTTAGAAGGCACATGATTATGTATCTAGACAACAGTCAACAAAACTTCACCCTAAAAGGTGATAGGCAAATTAGCCTGTGCCATTATAGACCTAATCATTTTCAGTAGGACTCGTTTTTTCTCTCTGCAACTCCATTCTGTTAAGGAGTCACTGGAATGGTCAGCTGTCTTTCTATTTCCTTTTCATCACATAAATTTCTAACCTGATCAAATAAATTTTCTCAACCTCGATTGGATTGGATGCTTTTAGTTTATTGTCCAAATGATTTTCTACCAAGCTCATAAATTCCTTAAAGCAACTTAATGCCTCAGACTTATGAGAAGTTAATTAACATCGCCGAATCAAGTATGTGATGAAATAAATAGCCCCATGCCTTGCTCTCACTGGACAATAGTTGTTCGAATGGATCAATTATAAAGGAAAAATTGTTTCCTCATTGTTTTTTCACTAAGCAATGCTCGCAAATGGGAAATCGGCTTTTCAATATTGCCTAATAAGCCCTCTTGACTACAATATTCATTCGTCATTAGCCAATATGACCAAGCTAAGCATGCCATATATTCACATCATTATCATAAGATTCAAAAGATGTGAATAGGGAATACCAAATGCTAACATTACTGTATTCAACATATAATACAATAAAACCATTTAGAAAGTATCCAGATCCATAATAACTTGTTTCCAATGACAAGTCAACCATAATTATGAAACTTCAAACTAAAATCAAGTTTAACCAAAACCAACACAAACTAAAATTCAATCAGACTTCTAGAGCATATAAAACATCATGTAGGAACATGGTACAGCCACAAAGCATACTTAATTGGTAGGTGCCCATCCCTTTGACTTTCACTCAGGAATTATTTTGCCACATATACCCACTTTCCTACATGTGAAGTTCGTTGAAATTCCACGAAGGAATCTCTGTCCTTTACTACATGGTCCGTGGCCCCTAAGTCTATAGTCCACAAAGGATGAGATTCAGTTACCAAAACTGAATTGGAGACATAAGTAACACTCTTAAGTGTATAAAGGGTTTCTAACTTTTTTGGCTCACCACAAGCGCGAACAGAGTGACCTTTCTTGTCACAGTTTTGTTTTTGGTCGAAATTCTTGTCACAATTAAAACACTTCACTTTTGAAATGTCGTTCTTGAAAGGACATTTTCCATTCTCATGTCGGTTAAATTTCGATTTCTTTCCTAAAGAATCTGTTCCTTTGCCCTTCCACTTCTTGAACGTACCTTGATGCTTACGCTTGGAGCTCGAAATCCCATATGAGCTAGAACCAGCATAATAAAATAATGATTTTTGATTTAGCTACTAGGAGGCGGTCCTCCTCTAGCTCATGATGGGGTATAGCATCCTCAAAGGCCTTTATTTTTCATTATGGGTTAAGTGGATTTTCATATGCTCCCAACTATGAGGCAAAGAACGGATTACTCCTTTCATTTGCTGCTCATCAGTTAAAAAGTGGCTTGCATCTTATAGTTCACTTATCATGTTTGACATATACCTCAAACATCATTTCATATTTTGCCTATGAGATATCATATGATTGTTAAACCTTAAGTGATCTGTCTCGATTTTGTGATCGATGTCTGACCAAACTTAGCTTTTAATACTTCCCGCATGGCTTTGGCATTAAAAAAAATGCCTGAACTCCCTAATGACATCATTTTTCATGCTACTCAGCAATGTAATGTGAGTAGCATAGTTCTTTTTTTCCATGTAGTAAATGCCTCTTTATCCTTTCTCTATTTTGAAGTATTTCCATCTTTAGATTCTTCTATAACCAGATTAATAGCTTCTAGTGCTTCTTGCTTTTCTAGCACGTACTAGATTTCCATATTTCAGATTTCATAATCTTCGCTGTTCAATTTCTCTCCTTTGTTTAGCTTAGCTAATATATTCTAAGAAGCTATAGCCATTCAATTTGAACACGAAATTCTATAGACATGTATTCACAAACTATTAATGCCTAACATTTATGCATTTGTTTTACACTAACTAATCACATTAATGAATAATTTCGCATAAGGTCTCAAATTCGAAAGTTCACTATGTTTCCAATCATCGTCTAAGAATCCTCATTTGAAATTATTATTAATATAAATATTTATGTAAATTTGAGTTCATTAAAGTTACTAAAACTTTCTAGAACTCCGTACTCAAATAAAAGATCATAAATCATATAATCATCCCCTTATCTTGTAATCAGAAAGTAGCATAGCATGATTTGAACTAGAATCTCAATGATTCATGCATGAAATCATAGACAAATTTCAGAATACAAGATACGAATAGTAAGGGCATTAAACTTTATACAAGCTATCAACAAAGCATGCTCTACATGATCTCTATGTAGTTATCCACATGTAAGATATATTATGTGTTTTTCAAAAAAAACAAATATAGGTAAAAATACAAAAAAAAAAGCCCCAAAATGTGTATAATGAGTTTCGTACGTATTTTCAAAATTTTAAATATATCAAACATGTACAATACCTATACCAAATTAAAGATAATTCCAAGATGAACACAGTGGTATCTCTTGCGCCACAAATGGACTATACACGTGCTCGTATGTGCCTCAAGAACCCACTTCTCGTGTGGTTCATGCGCAGTCAATGGTCATCTGTTGACCATTGACCAAGTCAATGGGTTCGGGTAGATCTACGGGTCTAGTCAATGCCACGTCACCATGCATATCACACGCTGTGTCATTGTACATGTCAGCGCCACGTAATTGGTATCGAAAGGGTATTAATTGAAAGGCTAATGTAACCAAGTTTCCGAACACTTAATCTCTAGTTTGTAAAAATAAAATAGTTATCCCACTATTTTATTTAGGTTTCTAATTAACCTACAAAAAATGATTAGTAGCGACTCCTTGATATTTTTTTTTTTTGAAATTGAACCTAAGTCACGATTTGGTAGAACTTGGGAGAGTTCCAGCCAAATTAATTAATCTAATTGGTAATCTACTAACTTAAAATTGAAAAAATTTGATTTTTAGGTCGCGACAAGATTGGAAGTTGTTAGTTTAGATTCAAGAGTTGGATTACTATAAGCGGCCGGTATTAGCAGTCCCACTAGGATAGGATCGGGATTGGCCCGAGCCTCTGGTCCCCGTCCCAAGAAACACGAAACAGGGACTGGTCAATGCTCGACGATTCAGTTTCTTGGTTGAAATTAATTATACATAAGAAGCACAGGGCAGACAGGCGTTTAGCAGTTAAGAGAGCATTTCTTCCTGTTGACGGAGATGGAATCGTTCACTTTCACGGGAATCAATGCAAATATCATTGGGAAGATGAGTTGGTGGTTATTAATAATTTCATGGGAAATGAGCTCCTCCTCGATGAAGACTGCTTGTGATGTTTCCCCATAAACCAGACTCTTCTCCACTTCACCCTCCCCAAGGTTTCTTTTTTTGCGCTATATATTCTTGCATTGCAACTTACCAAAGTGCCCACACGAGTCTGAATCTTTTGCACAGCCTGAGTTTTTCCTCCCCAACACGATAATGGCGACAAGCGGAGGGAGGTTGAAGCTCCCAGTCGACGAGAGCAACCGGACGGTGCTCTTTGCTGAGGCAGGCAAAAATTTTATCGACTTCCGCTTGCACATCCTAGCGTTGCCGGTCGGACAGGTGATCCAACTCCTCACGGAAACTGGGATGGTGGGCAGTTTAGGTAATCTCTACAGAAGCGTCAAGAAGCTGAACAAAGTGTACATCGAATCTTCCAAGAAGCACAATCTCTTGAATCTCAAAGCACCCGCCTTTCTCTCCCAAATCCCATTTCTATTGCCTCGGACTTTGTCCTTAGATTCAACGCCGAAAACCTACTAAAGGTGCCCTTACCATCCAGACTATGTCGCTGAGGACCCTTCTGCAAAATGTCCTCAGTGCAATTATTCCATGAACCAATTATGCACTTTTGTCAAATCACCGGCTGGTAACCTGACGGCTGCTGCGGCATCAGCAGCTGGGTCGGTCTGTGAGGGCGGTTTTGTGCAAGGGGTGGTGACGTACATGGTGATGGACGATCTGAAGGTGAAGCCGATGTCGACCATTTCGAGCATTACTTTGCTCAACGAGTTAAACGTGAAGGGGATTGGGCATCTTGAGGAGAGGGTGGTCAGCTTGGGAATGTACGAGGTAAGCCCATGCCATTCCTCGCGATTAGGTTATGTTTAGGTTTTAGAAGTGCGAACTTTACACCTCGACGATTTGTGCGGAAGATCCATTTTAGGCGACCAATAAATTACAAATGAATATTAATGGAGGTAAGTTGATTGAAGAAAAAAAATTACCGCCTTTGTTCCAAAATAATGATTAATCTACTGTTATTTAGATATCAACTGTTGTTTTTAATTATTTGGTTTTGTAACTTTGAAGGGTATAAAGCTGCTGAAGGCTTCATTGTGCTCCAAAAAGAAAACGAAGAAGACGGAGATGAGGAAGAAGAAGAAGACAAAAAAGAGGAATGGGAAGAAGAAGAAGATGAGGAGGAAGAAGACGAAAAAGACGAGGAAGAGGACGACATTCTTGAGTAGGCGACCAGTAGTTGAACATCGGAGTTGGAGAGATCAATAGCGACAGTTACAACAGTTAGAGACAGAGCCTCGGGGCTGTTTAGTTGTTTAGGGCTTCTTTAATGTGGTCCACATCTGAAAGATACTGAAGCGCGAATGATGCATGTCTATTTTCGAAAAAAAAAGGCAAATTAAATTCATCGATTTGATCAATTTTCCCATTTGTATGATCTCATCATTTCACTGAGCATACGTGGACTGATCAACAAATTTAGCACCAACCGCCATGACATAAGAGAGGTATAATCGCTCAAGATCATTTCTCTTTCCTTTTATTGCCTCCTTGAACAAGCGATTCCGAATATATGTGTGGATATGCCAAGCTCGAACGAATGCAATAAACTAACACTACTCTCAATACTCTCAACCATCATAATCAGATTAAAAAGCCTTTCTTGCTGAGCAACACTAATCTTAATACTCTCAATTTTTATAATCTGATTGAAAAGCTTTTCTTGCTCAGCAATCATTTTGATTTCAAGCCCACCAAGAAAATCTGTACACCAATTAAGCCTTCCTCCACTTGCTTCTTATGCTCAAGGTCCTTTGAATTGACGGTTGTGCCCCTTGGGTGTGTACCCTTTCACTGGGTTTGACACATGGGCATTCATGTAAATTTGACCTAATTCGAAAATTCATTTTGCTCTAATTGGTGTGGACTTGACTCTAAGCCTCTAATGGATAAGCTCAGAGCTTCTTCTTCTTTTTTTTTCTTCTTCTCTAGCATGACGTATTGATGCCCTAAAATTTCTGACCCAACCCTCATCGGCCAATAGACAACAAAAGTACGTAAATTCTTGAACATTCGACATTGGAAAAAGGAACATCATATATGTCAAAATTGGGCAAGAAATCGATTAGCAGAATCAGATGATTCCTCCCTTCAAAAGGGTTCATCTACCGTATACTTTAGATTCTTTGAAACGTAGGTCTTAGTATGGTCCAAAAAAGGTTGGCCACCTCATTGACATGTGCGCAATCAAATCGTCCAATCATTGGAGTTGGATGAACTACATGACGAATCCGAGGATAAGTTCAGACATCTCATTACCCTTTGGGAAGATAAGAAAACAAGCTGGATATGCGTACGTCAGGTGGTTTTGGTTTGGTGTTATTATGTTTTTTCACTTGTTAGAAAACGTTAAAACGCCCCCAAAAATAAAGGAATGACATGTGATATTTTCTTTTCTTAGTAACTAGTAAGTAGTTTCTCATTTTGGATGTTGTCGTGGAGTTTCACACCAGTTACGGAAATTGGGTAAAAGCCATAGCTGCTTTATCGACTCGAAGCCCGAAGGTTCTCGGTTGATCCTGTTACAACATTCTCATTGATTGCTGAAAGTCAAGAAGTTCCTTCCCATGAAGTGGTAAACTCCCGAGGTACAAATGAATCAGAAGATCACTCACAACCTGATTCCAACTTCATCCCTCATGAATGATGTGAGTCTTTTGCTTCTGGGTCACTACACTTGGCGGTTAACTATTTACTTCTATCATAAAGAAGTCTATCTTAGACGAATAAACTTGAAAGCCACGAAATCCCCCAAGCATTTTAGGATTAAGTACTATGCCGGGCACAAAATCCCTTTCAGCTCGACTCCCCACCGATGCATCTACTGTCCGCATGCATCAAATAAGGTTTCGCCCATAAAATAACAACCACAGCATCCAAGATTACTATGAACGAGAGGCGTTGCGATTGGAATGTGCGATCACATCCAAACATAAATGGTTTACATAAGGTGGAGTAGAAAATCGAATCGAATCGTGGGCCTAAACCGGATATAAAACATATTACCTCAATGTATTTACCTAAAACCCTAAATTAATTCATTTGTTCAAATGGTCACTGAGGTCTCTTCTAGCTTGTTGACAAGAAACCTCAAATCAATGATGCAGATCTTGCGCATTTAGGTAACCCTCGTGGCTCTTAATCCTCCACGTGTGTTAGGGTTTCGTAGAACTCTTCATCCTTTGAGTTTCGAGCTGTACACTTCTTGGAGCCAATTTCGTGACTCAATCCACAAGATCCAGTGTCTTTTTCTGAAGCATATATTCTTGAGGCAATTGGTGTGTCGGCATACCGAACAATTCATTATTTGCACTTTGAACGGCTAATAACTTCTCATTGCAAATATGCAGTACTTTAGATTAAATAAAGGA
>JANUWG010000638.1:0-10975 GCA_025175695.1 Eugenia klotzschiana
TCGAGCATTTTTTTTTTTGTGTGTCTTCTACACTTGATAACTTTATAGAACTTCTGCAGGATGGTTTGCCCGTGATCCATCAATTTTGCATCGTATTGGACATATTCTACTACAATTGAATACAGTAGAACCTAGAAGGCCAAGGAGACTTGTTTTTGCTGATGATCTCTTTGGGCTTTCTAAGGTCCCAAAGCACAAGTCCCTGTATGTTGTTAGTAAAGCATCTGAAAAGTTATCTGGGTGTAAGTTTCCTTTTATGAACTTATCCCTATACTTGGTAGTCCAATATTTGCTCATCTATGTATGTTGCAATATCTTCTCTGAATGGAATTTTTCTTTGGGACTCTGCAGATCAGCCTCCCAAACATATAAATTTTGGTCAGCATATTGCTTCAAAGGTCCCCAGCCTTAAAGTTTTCTGTGAACAATCAACTGATCTTCAAAATGGAATATCTACTCTCAAAGCACTTTCTTCTGCCATGCTTTCGTTGCAAAGGTGTTTCTCTATTATGACTTTGAACTAGTATCAATATTATATTCTGAGGCAGGCACATTTATGTTGCTCCTAGAAGGCCAAAACGAGAACAGAACCGGAACCGGGGGTCTAATCATGGTTCTGGATGACTTGGCTTTATGAGGGCAACAAGACTACCTGCCTGCACTATATTCGTTTTGTTCCTAGAGTGGTTGTTATCTCTCAGCTGCACATTTAACAATTTCCGTCTCAATTGCCTAGTTGAATACCTGTTGGTATGTTTCGGTTTGGTTGAGGTAGTGTTGTATTGACCATCTTTAGTTATCTGTGCAAGTGCTTCCCAGATGTGAATTCAAAACAAACCATGAAGAGTGGGTCAAATCAGTCAAACCCAGGCTAGGACCTCGGACGGCTAATTGTGTTCTTACGGCAGTAAATACATCATTTGAAAACGTTAAAACTTTATACAAAGTCAAAAGTGAGATGCGAGCAGCCCTTCAAAATCTCTTAAAGGTAGTTGATACTGTTCTTTGGCACCTTATGCATTGCTTGTACTGCATTTTACGTTGCAAGCATACTGGGCTCTATAATTTTCTTGCTTAGCATTTTCTTTATGGTTGTTGTGGTGGTCCGTAATCGGTTTTATATTCTTCCTTTTACAGCTCCACGGATGTTGCCGTATGTGCATTCTATTAAATTATCCTTTGACCAACTTTTTTATTTATGTTTCTCTTTGTTTCACATTGTATGCCGGGATAACTAGAATTATACATGTTGTGAAAGAACTGTTTTGATAATTTGCCAATTGATTCTATATCTTCTTGTTCTTGTTCATCAGAACTGTTGGGATTTTGCAGTTGATGAGATGAGACTTTGAGCTTATGGAAAACAATGCAAAATTGGTCGACTTAAAAGTGAAAGACTATTCTTGTTACTTGTTTCATGCTCGCTCTGCCATGACGCTTGTTTGACATGCCATCATCTTGCTCCTTCCGTAATTCAGCAGCATTGATTTGACGTCTCATTTGCATTCCAGGATGATGGTATATTGATAATTCCCACAGTAGCAGATCCTCCCTTGCCAACAAACTTAAAGAAGCGCTCCTCTGCTGAATTTTTTGACAGAGCACTTGCATTGATAAGTATCTCGAGCATGTCTGGATGCTGTCAGGTAAACAGCCTAGTTTTACTATGCCACATAGATATCCTCTTTTGACTTCTTTGGTGAGTCCAACTGATACTCTTCCTGGTTTCTAGGTTAGCATTCCACTGGGGAAACATGATGGCTGTCCCATCTCTGTCTCATTCATTTCATATCATGGAGGGGATAAATTTCTACTCGATTCAGTTTTAGATATGTATTCCTCTCTTCAAGAGCAAGTTATGGTTGCTTCTAGTTCATTACCTTTTGCGGACACAAATGGTAACCTGGATACATCTGAACTGTTAAAAGAAAAGGTTTGTTTCATTTATCATATGTATCTTTGGGGAACAACTTGGTTATTCCTATTTTGTTTTGTTATTTTTGACCGACAGCAAGTTGGGATCTTTCAATACAATTTATTTGATGGCAGCAACATTTACCTTAGTGTGTAGTGTTGGTAATAAATAGTGCTTGCCCTTGATATTTTGAGTAATCTTCCGTCAAATACGTAGCCAAACTTTTGGACGTTATGAGGATGCTTTTCTGGAGCTTCTGCAACTATAAAAACACACGTGCACAAACATGCACGCGCGTTTCTTTGTCTGTTGTTTTTATTTTTGATGGAATAGCTAATTCATGTTCTGGGGTTGTCAGCATTGTTCTGTCTTTACTATTGATGCAACCATGTTTAAAGTGGATGTATTTAAACTGGACCATGTGAATGTTGCCTGAAACTTTGCTGGTGTGGTTTATTTGTGCGATATTCTGGCAGGGTAATGCGGCATATAAGGGAGGCCAGTGGAATAAAGCTGTGACTTATTATAGTGAAGCTATCAAATTGCATGGGACAAATGCCACTTATTATTGCAACCGTGCCGCTGCATATTTGCAATTAGGATGGTATCTGAGTATTTTTGTTGTATCCGAGCTATCTATATTGACTGGCACTTAATCTCTGTCTTCCTGCTAATCACCTTTGACTTTCTGCAGTTTCCAAGAAGCTGAAGAGGACTGCACCGAGGCAATCTCACTGGATAAAAAGGTAGAATATATAGCATGCAAAGGAAGTCCTTTTTCTCTTCTGGCATCACTTGATAAATACTGCTGGAATTAGATCAATGGATCAGAGAGATGACGTAGCTTATAAGCACTCTGGATAGCCCTTAACCATACCTCAATATCCTAAGTCCACAGTTGATAGGAATTAATTTTACAAAGAACATAGTAGAATTGGCTTAGGAGAAGTTTTAAGTGGCCAATGCACCATCAATATCTATATGAGTAGATGATGTGAGAGTATTGATGAAATTCTGATATCTTGTCATGCCATGTGGTTTTTTTTTTGGGTCCATGCGGTTGCATGGGTTGGCATCATGAGTGTTTGAGTTCAAGTAGGTAGGATTGTTTGTTAGTGAAATCTGAATCCTTTAATTGGCTTGATTATGTGCTTGCAGAATGTTAAGGCGTATCTAAGGCGTGGGACAGCTAGGGAGTCGCTTATCCGCAATAAAGAGGCTTTACAAGGTGCTCAGGCTAGACCTTATCGTAATCTATAACTTGCGACAATGCTCGATTCAATGCACTTATGCATGCACCGAGGAGGAGTCACTTTTACTGTTTCCTCTCCCAAACTAACGGTTTGCTATCGTGATCTACAGATTTCGCACATGCTCTTGTTCTGGAACCGCAGAACAAGGTTGCTAGTGGTGCTGAAAAACGACTCAGGAAAATGCTGAGTTGATATCCACATGACTCCTAAGCCTCACCCATGAAGATGCGGGTGGTCCTGGGTGATTGAGAATGATGATGTTTACCGTTCTCGTCCTTTCGGGGCTCAAGAAACGGAATAAAAAGAGGATGATGCTTTATGTTAGGGGAAGATTTTGCCACCGATCCAAAACATGAAATTTCTTTAAGCCTCTGTTGATTAAAAAAAAAATGTGCTTGTCATAAATCAGATTATGCAAATTTTGATTCAAGACGAATTCGATTGGAGTCAGTTGCTACCTGTTCTCGACTGCAATTACATGAAGTGAGTTGTGGCTTTTATCTATGGCACCTATTTGTCTGCTTCTTGAAGCTCACAAAAGGACTTAAGTCTATGTGCCGGGATCTCATTTTCCTCATGGCTTAAATCAAGCTTAGCCTTCTTGCTCATGTGTCGAAGGTGGCTGCACCGCAGTCCACAGGATAGCTTTCTTCCCTCATAATTTACGTTTTGTGTGAGTGTGAATATGGAAGTGAAACCGTAGGGTAACGGGGCACTAAAACAGACAGAGAGAGTGTTACATTCCTAGCCTCGTTTGCTTTCTTGATCAGTACGAAACCTTCGCCGCAATCACCAGAATAATGACAAATTGGAAAGAGGAGATAACCAAATTGACGAAAGGGGAAACAAAGAGAGAAAAAGGAAATGAATTTGGAAACTCAATGCATAAAAGAATATCTCTCCACCTCTCTCTCTCTCCTTGGAAACGATTTATTCTTGCCCAACGAACGGTCCCGAAACAAACTGTCCCCGCCTCGGACTTTGTCGTCTTCCTCTCGCGAACAAAACAAGACAAGAAGCCTCCTGCGAATGAAAACATACTTCACCCCCCGCGGCCCTGTCCGTCCTTCAAGTAACCCCTCCTCTATGCACAAGCACAAGAACAAGCAGACGCCAATTGGTCTCCGCGACACCGCCTCCATGGAAGCTCTCAACTCCCTCCCAACCATCGCCCCGCTCCTCCTCCGCAACCTCATCACCTCCATCTTCATCTTCGCCGACAAGTCCTTCGTCAACCTGGCCGAGAAGTACCGCCTCCTCGAGCTCCTCCGCTACCTCCTCCTCTCGTCCTTCCTCTTCCTCCTCCGCCTCCTCCCCACGCTTTTCCCCTCCGTGAACCCTGTCGTCCGCGACGGCTATGCCCCCAAGACCCCGAAGCCGGCCGGCGACTCCTGCGCGCCTCCCCCCTCCGGCGCGTGCGACTCCGGCATCGCCCGCGCGCTGTCGCAGCTCCTCGCCATCGTCAACAACGTCCCCGTGAGCTCCCGCAAGTACGAGGCCGTCCGGTCCTTGGCCGAGAGGCTCATCGATGAGAACCAGCAGGAGGGGGCCGAGGCCTTGCTCGAGGTCAATCGGACGGTTCTGTCGGCGGCTTTCTCGAGGACTCTCAACCAGCTCGAGGCCGCGATGATGGAGAGAGAGCGGCAGCGCGGCTGCGGGGGCGGCGGCGACGGCGACGGCTCGGGGACCGTCTCGGTGGAGTGTAAGGAGAACCGGGTTCTGAGGGCGATTCGGTCGGTTCGGGATGTGGCTTGGCGTGGACGGGTCTGGTGGTCGAGCGAAGAGCCGGCCCGGTTGGGGAGCTCGGCTGAGAAGCTTGCCGCTGAGCTGGTTTGGTTGGCGCAGAAATTGGCGGCTTGCGGGTGCGCCGAGGATGCGGTTTGTAGGTGGGCGTCGGCTAGTAATTTGGCTTGGCTCGCTGTCTCGGCGGAGCCGCGTCTCCAAGGTTCCCTAGTGAAGGCTTCTGGTAAGCTCTCTGATCTTTTCTCTTTTTCTTTCGATCGAAAAGGTCTGATCTTTTTGTTCTACAAACATCTCTTGAAAGACAAATGGTTACTTTCCATTGGAAAGGCACGTCTGTCAGTTTTTCCTTGTCAAAAACAAAGCCCAATGCTTTAGATCGGGGAAAGAATTCAGAATTATTACTGTGATAAAAAAAAAAATTATCTGCACGAATTGAGATTGACGGATCGAAGATGGGTCCTGCAACTGGAGCCACAATTGATAAGCAAGCTAGACTTTTGAATAAGAAGACAGGATGATAGTTGAACTCGAAGACTGGTAGTTTTTACTTTCCTCCACTGCTGCGAATTAGCTGCAGGATATTCTTGAAAATGCGTTTATTCACCAAATATGCAACCAAACAGCTATGCTCGATGTCAGCACGATTTGCTTTGTTCGATATGCAAGGTTGATGTCCCGGCACTTTTCTTTGTGGCCCTTTGTTTCTTGAATAAGAAGATACATTATCTTATCGCGCATATTGAATATGATACGAATACTTTGATCTGCATACTTGTGTTTTTCTTTGGCAATCCATCTTCAAGAGTATTGGTGAAAATCTTTGGGAAGAAGATAACTGGGGTAGGTCTTTAATTGCGATAATCAGCGGTTGCATGAGGATTCCTTTAAAATCTATGTTCCAAGATCACTCTTAACTTATATAGGCACCTCACTGATCCCAGGTGAAGTTGCACCTCTTGCTTAGGCACCATTAGTTTTATACAGGAATAGAATGGTAATTCGAATTTATTTTTTTTCTACGCATGCTTGAGAAAGTTTTACTTTTCAAGTGGATGAGGGGAACTGCAACATTCATATAACTCTGAATTTCCTGCAAGAAAGTTTGTGGGATTTCGTCATAATTTCCGACTCCTAAGATGGTGTGCATATGAATACATTGCAATTATAGAGTTCATTATTTAAGTAATATGCAAGTAATGAGGGTGCTCTGTTGTTTTCTCTTCCTAGGGGATAAAAGGTTGTACTTCTTAACTTGCTTCAAACATATGATTGAAGTTGTTGTTAAGTACTTGCTTGCGTGTAAATCACGTCTTCCAATTCTCTCTCTGCTGTTAACCTTGACATTTCAAGTGACGATGTTTAATATTTGAGTCTTTGACTTTTCTGCCGACGTTTTTGAGTCTGATGGCTCTGTGTGTGTGATTTTCTCACCTACACGTCAAGTTTGGTAGTATGCCAATTTCTGCACTAAATGCTGAATACAGCGATATGCTGCTTGAGGGCAAGCAAATTACGAAGCCATTTTGTCAAATCAATCATTTGTCCTTTTCCATTGAGCGTCCTAGTTGAGAAAATGCATTCTATCATATTGGGAGCCTGATTTTTTCTTCTGTAACTTTTAAGCACATAAAAACCTGCATATCGTGAGAGAGCTGTTTAATTTTGGAGGGTAGGGGAGGGTCTGCACTATATCCCGTTTTATGCCAATGAGGCAGTGTCATGAATAGGTTCGTAAATTTGGCTATCGCTACTCGCTAGGGACATCAATTCCTGCAACTATATTTTGATGGCTCCTTCTTCCTTATTCTTAGTTTTACCGTGGCTCTGTTGTTTCATAATCTCATTTCAGTTCCTTCCTATTATCTTTAGCATTCTTATTCAAGCAAGCCAAGGACATGGGGCTGGACGAAATCGATGAAAGCAAGGAGGAGCAACAAAGGCAGACAAGGATGAAGATGCTGATGTCATGGTTGCCGCTGCTATGCAGAGCAAGCAATGGAACCGATGTCCCCGTTCTAAGCCTCAGCGAAAGAGCCCAACTGGAGAGAGTGTTGGAGGAAACCATCGAAATGCTGGGACAGGAGGAGGAGAAGGAGCAAGTGCTCTCGCAGTGGCTTCACCACTTCATGTATTGCCCGTCCTCCGACTGGCCTAATCTTCATGCCTCCTACACTCGCTGGTGCACTGCTTCTCGCAAGCTCTTACTTATTCAGTGAATATGTAGTTGAAATAGTTTACTATAAGAAGATCCTCAAAAGCTAGAGATTACCAGGTGTACAGCTATTGATACGGGAATAGTATTTTAAGTTATTATATGAAGTTGTGTTATGTAAGCTCTAAGCATGGAAGAGAGCGAATGCTTCTCATTGTAGATTGTACTAGAACCTAGGAAATATAGCAGAAATTATTCTTTTGATAAGGAAAACTCCAGGAAAGTATTCTCACGTATCATCCAGATATATGATGTCCAAATCATCAAGAACATGAAAGCTCAGGTCACAGAGAAATCTTTGTTGCGTAAATGTCAAACACTTCGGATGATGATAGCTGAGGTTCCTGCATGCAAAGTGCGAAGGTGAGCTCAATGATTATGGTCATCGTGAACGAAGTACTGAGGCACAATAAGTCATTTGGGATCCTTTTTTAACACTCGTGATGGCATTTGCCACAGTTCTTTGTGGCCATATTGTCAATTATTTCATTTGGGTTGCCACATTTTTTGTTTTTCCTATGGATTTTCGACATGTTTTGAACATTGATGCCATGTGCGAAATCAACAATTCACGGCTACTCAGCAACAAAGGCAACGCACGTTCATCTCTCGTCGAGTTTGAGAGCTGTGCAAGATAACCTTGATCATTCCTCCAGCAGCTAAAGATCTTAGCAGTGCCTATCTTGGTGGATGAATAGGCGTAGCCAATGAAAATTGCATCAGCAATATGCTTTGCCTACTTCCCAGACTAATGATTCAACCCTAATCACAAAATCTTCGGCAAACTTATATTTTCTTCTGGGAAGACGTGTGGTTCGCTCATTAGATTGTGTAATAGTTGAGAACACTATGACACTCTAAATAATGGGTTTCCCCTGGGCTATAGAAGAACTCTTATCGTCAAAACTTTTTGACTCTCATCTGAGTAATTTCGGGTGCAAAGGGATTGTAATGGTTTAGAATGATTGATACCTGAGTCAAACCAGCACCAAGCAATTTGTTGACAAGGGATGCCATTGGACCGTTAAGAC
This sequence comes from Eugenia klotzschiana, assembly GCA_025175695.1. Lineage (NCBI taxonomy): Eukaryota > Viridiplantae > Streptophyta > Magnoliopsida > Myrtales > Myrtaceae > Eugenia > Eugenia klotzschiana. The sequence continues at coordinate 8,155 of JANUWG010000638.1, forward strand.
GTACTCTGGTGCTGGCCTCGCGAAGTGTATGACGCATGGCGGTCAGTAGATGTCCGTATGTGAGTTCGTGCCCGTTTTGCATTGCTTGAATGAAGCTGTATGTCATGGCACCCGTTGCCGTGCCTCCTGATAACGCCTGCAGAAATGTATGTCAATGCATTGGAATCAACCTTTTTCAATGTCCTGTTCTGTTAATAAATGGCAGTTCATATACGGAATTTAATCCTTGAAGACTAAAACAAGCGTCATTGAAAGAGCTTTTCATTTATATCACATTGTCCTAGGACTCGCGTTGGCCAAACAAAAAGAAAAGAGACACTAATCACTGAAATCCAACGAGGTTTCACAAGAAAGCTGCTTTGGACTTGATCGGTTGATCATCCAGCACTCACCATTCTTGTGACCGGATGTTACCTGAGGGGTCGCTGTAAGAGGTCTACGAATACAGAGCGAAGAATCTAAACCGGAATCTCACTCACCGTTGTGTCTACAGAGGTCTGGTTGTCATCACAAGCGCTAATAGAGAGGGCTAGTCCACCTCTTGTGCCTTTATAAGTAGTTGATCTGTGATCTTCCCATCTGTAGGTACCTTCTCTGCACAAAGATAGGTGTACTCAATTTAGTCAGCTTGGTGCGGTAGAAAGCGCAACAACCATATTCTTATTGTCAGTAGAGACATGAGAAAGGTCGCTGACCGGCTCATCCTGCATAGAAAGGGTAGATCGAGCATGGTTCCGCTGTGGCAAGCATCAATTACAGCATGGAGTTTGGCTCCTCGAGGCAGCGGTCTGACAATGGTGGCGTTAATGTCATCATCAAGTATCTTCCCAGCAATCTCATGATCAACTGGCCAGATAGATTCATCAAACCCATCAATTTCGTCCATATCATTATCGCGCTGTCTCGAGCCATGGCCAGAGAAGAGAAACACCAATGAGTCACCAGATTGGCAATCCTGGACTAACCATTGCATAGCCATGAGGATGTTGTGCTTTGTTGGGATCCTGAGCGGATCTGTCTCTTCTTCTGTGCATAAATCAAGCTATTACTATTGGCAGTGTGAAGTCAAATTGAGGGTATGTCATGTAATGTGCATCCTTGGTATGGTTTTCAAGCTTAAGACTATAACTCGGTGGTTTCCATCTTATTGAAGAGTGTTACAAAATGGTCTGGTCAGCCAAAGGAAGGATTAGCTATTAAGTTCACGGATTCAGAGGAAGATGATATCATATGCCGGTGGCGTCCTCTCTCAATGAGATAGTAACTCCTAGAAGATAAAATAACTTTAAGAGACGCAGAAAAGAGAACAGAACAGGGAAGCTGCTTTAGCTCTGAGATTGAAGATATGACCCATAAAACAGTTGTGTCCGGTATAAATCACTAATAGATAAGGGGTTCAGAGAGAGAGAGAGAGAGAGAGTACTCCAACTCCGAGCTACCTGAGAGAATGAGTATAGAGTCGTTTTGGAATCCCATCTTCTCGACCAGGAAGTAGCGCATGCACCTCACATCGTTGACGCTTCCTTTGAGCATGTACCTCTTCCCTCTATAGCTTACCCCACAAAGCAAAGCACGCTTCCTGCCATGAACAGAAGGAGGCAGAGACGGAGCCGGAGGATAATAGCCATAGTTTGACGTGTGTACCCCAGGATAGTTGCCGGTTGAGCTGCCCAGAGAATGGACGTTGCTTGCGACAGTACCAACGAGGCCTTTGAACAAGTTAGCCGCCCGGTGTAGAGAATTCCGAGCTTGAGTCAGCGGAGGATCATAGAGGTTAGTTTCGGTGACAGACAGGCACACGGCACACCGAACTGCCTGCGCTTCCGGCGGCACCACAAGCTGCACCCCACACCAACTGCATCTTGCTCTCCTATCTGCCATTTGATATCTCAGAGACTTCGGTTGTTATGGGAAAGCAACCATCTGAGGATCTAACTGAACGATAGCGCACACAGATGCCAATGAACAATTCTTCACCTGAATGCAAGTGTCGAATTGAGAGATGATTAAAGGGTGAGGAGAAAGTTGTTCACTGAAATAATCGGGTGATGTTGAACCAGATTCTATTCAAAGTTGTCTCGACTGCAGAGGTGTACATATATCATTAGAAAAGATCATCCTCTCTGCTTCCTTTATTCACTTTAGCCTTATTGTGTCATGCCACGCATTGCGGCGAACCAGATTCTTGCTTCTCGTATTTTTCTTCTTTTCTTCTTGTATGTGGCCCTGTTGAACCTGATAAAAAGGTCAAAGACCTTCATGGTAAAGAAATGCCCTTAAGGCATCAATGGTTGGAAAAACCAGCAGTGTATCTTCCCGTCATATCAACCGATGAATGCCGTCACATGCACCAAATATTAAGCGATATTCGCGCACATTTGGAACTAAGTGCCACGTGAGACGTAGTGCTGAACCATGAGATCCACCTCTTGAACCTTAGTTATAGGACAAAGTGCTAGACGGTGGGAGCTACCTACTGAACTCCTGGAGGCCATCTGCAATAGGATCTGCCTGATCCAGAACAAGCAGTGTTAGTTGGAAAACTAGGAGAACTCTGTTGCTTTCAGACATCTTGCCAAGAAATTCAGCCGGAGATCTGTTAAGTGGGTGGTCAATGAAGACGGCGAAACCGGTCTACCCTATGGCACCACCGTAGAGGACGGAGTAAGGACTTCCATACATAGATGGAAACTACTCAATGAGAGTGGAAAGATTGGTTCTCCCCTGTCGACGAATGAGGGGCGATTTGCAGATCAGAAAGGTCGAAATTTCAGGCGGCCACAGCAGAAACAAAATCGAAATATTCTCAGATCCAGTTGAA
>JANUWG010000639.1:0-10967 GCA_025175695.1 Eugenia klotzschiana
GATTGGATTGAGACTTGAGAGAATTTGATTGAATTTAATCGAATTGAGATTGAGAGAATTGAGAGAAGTTGTGAGAAAAAATGAAGAATGAAAAGGGGTATTTATAACAGTTTGGATAGATTTAATTTTAAAAAAAAGGGAGGGGTGACGGCAACGGTCAAATTAACCGTTGCTTAGGCCGTTGCACTTGCAACGGCTCCTGGTTCCGAACCGCCGGTTTGAAAAAAATTGAACCTGAAGCGGTCCGTATGGCACGGGCCGGTTTCGGTTTGGAATCGTTGGGCCCTATCAACGGGCCAGTTCAACATGGTCAACGGGCCGGTTTCGATTCGATTTCGAATCGGCCCGTGGCCATGACTAGCGCTAGTAGTTGCCTCTTTGTAAGAATGCGAAGACGCAGGAATAGAAAGAGCGTGATAATGTTGCATCTTTTACCTATCTAAACCTTTAGGATAACGCAAACAACCTTTCAATGTAACTTGATATTGGTCTTAGTTGGTAGCATAAATATGTTCCTATCTCTTCTTATCATCGAGTTCGAGCCATCTTTCTACCAAACTAATGAATCAAACACGAATTAAATCGAGATACTTCTCTCGTTCGGTCCTCATACTCACCTTTTTTGTCCCCGCGATTCTCAAATTTGTAATTAATACAATTAAGTCGTGAGCTCGTTGGTTTTTTTTTTCATTAGCCCGTCCAACCCTTTCTATGTCAAGTTCCTACACTTATCCTCATTTCTCGAACTCGTTCGATTGAAGTGGACGAGATCGTCGAATGCGGCTAAAACCATTATTTGAAGGAAACCGATGTCCCCCCCAAATCATTTCGAACGGTCCCCCGGCTATAATCATCCAAGAAATTTCAACATTCGATTCGATCATGTTAATTGAATGATTTACGACTCGCTCGCATTTCGTGCACAAGTTTCCATCACTCTTGATTCTCTCACTGCACGTACTTAACATTTCACGGCAGAATGAAGTCGCCGGCGAAGCATATTCAGCGAAGAAATGTTTCAGCCGCATGTTTCGGAGTTTCTTTATCTATTCATAGCAAGAGGCATTCCATAAAACACATTCGATTATGTTTTGGCCAAATGCACATTAATATGGCCTTAAAAAAGAAAAGAAAAGAAAGAATGATCCTAAAGCCAGATCTAATCACACCGTTAATAAAGCTATGAACAAAAAACGACGTCGCGTGATCAACTTTCGAAAGATTTAGAGGCAACGAGCGAAGCTCTTTTGTAAAGTCCAACAGTCCGCGCAATCTGCCAAAAGCACACCAGAAAATTAGGGGAGCTTCACGTTGTCCTCTCTCTCTCTCTTTCGCCCCCCGTCTTGTCCTTCGGCTGTCGCTTTCCCCCCTTCTCTCTCTCTCTCTCTCTCTCTGCGCGAGCTGAAGTTGAAGCTCTTTCAGAGAATCGACGACGCAATCTGATCGATCCCACAGCGTGGCACTGGCACCACGCGACGCATTGAATGCGGGGAGCGTCCACTTTCGTCTTCTCTCTCAGGTCCCCTACCCGCCTCCCCCTGCTCGGAGCCCCGTCCAGACACTCGCCCTCCTTCCTCTTCGTTGAAACGGTGATCGGGGCGATGGCGGTGTCGCGAACGGCAGCTCCAGATTCCGGCGGCCGGGCCCGCGAGCGATGCTGATCCGTTCCAGTTCTGGTCAACGCATCCGGAGTCGTGATACTGTGGCCGGATACTGATCGGAGGTCGGTCGGTCGGTCGGTCGCCTTCGTTTCCTTGGGCGCCGGAGTTCGGTTCGCGTCTCGAATCTAGGGTTTTCTGCGGAGAGCTGACTGAGCTGCCGGCCAGCTCGGAGTCGGAGATACGGACTGTTTTTTGCCGGTCGGCCGCCGGTAGGGTCTGGTTGCGGGTTCCGGTGGAGAGATGGAGGCGAGGATGAAGAAGTATCGGCAAGTGAGCCCGGAGAGGGCGAAAGTGTGGACGGAGAAGTCGCCCAAGTATTTTCAGAGCAGGAAAGTGGCCGTGGTTTACTATCTCTGCAGGAATCGCCAGCTCGAGCATCCTCACTTCATTGAAGTGTCTATCTCTTCGCCCGAAGGACTCTATCTGCGAGGTAACACTAACAGCGAAGCAGGAGCTCCATTTGCTTTTCTTCGTTTCATTTTCTCCCCTTCTCCGTCTCTTGCGGAGTGTCATTTTTTGCGAATACGGTTTGCTTTGGCAGATGTGATTGATAGGCTGAATGTTCTTCGAGGCAGAGGAATGGCATCTACGTATTCGTGGTCCTCCAAGAGGTACCAGTTCAAATTCCTCTCATTAATGGGTGATTTCTAGCTGCATAAGAAGCACGTCTTAGATACTCTGTAGTCTATGTCATTATTGGATAATTATTTCGTGAATCCTACGCGTGATGCTTCCTGAATTATTCAATTCGTTGATCGTTGCAGAAGCTACAAAAATGGTTTCGTTTGGCATGACCTATGTGAAGATGACTTGATTCTTCCATCTAATGGAAATGAATACGTCCTCAAAGGCTCGGAGCTCTTCGATGAATCTAATTCAGGTGAAGTAGATGGTGGTCTTTCATACTTGACCTTGCTGCTGACTAAGACTTTAGATGTGGTGGTGGATTGCATTTGCTTGTGAATTATATATGACTAATGTTAGCAAGCAGAAAAGAGAACGGAAACCTGGCTAAGCTGGCTTACTTCCTGTGTTGTTATTGCACGTGTTTTTATACAGATCGTTTCAGTCCTGTCGCGAATATCAGCATGAGGAATTTAAAGCAATTGCCAGCTCCGCCATCTTCTAGAAGTCAAGACGATTCATCATCATCTTCAAGCATGAATGGAAAAGAAGCAAAACACTCCCAAGAGGATGAACATTCTTCTCCAGTTCATCACACTGATTCCACTGATGTTTCACCACAGTCGAGAAATGGAAAAGGCTCCAGTTGGAATGGGTCTCTGAGCTTGACGGAATACAAGGTGTACAAGAACGAGGGGTTAGCTGATGCATCAACTCAGACTGAAGAAAATATAAGCAGAGGTAAAACCGGAGAAACTTGTACTAGAGGAGTCTCTACCGATGATGGCTCGACCGAACGTGAATGCAACGAAAGTTGCCAAACCAAGGCCTCATGCTTGAAGGAGACCTCTGAGATTTCTAGTGGTGCAGTTTCCCCTCCTCCCACATCCTCTAGTGCTTCTTCATCGGGTGGAAAGGCTGAAACTCTGGAATCATTGATTAGAGCTGATGCTAGCAAGATGAACAGCTTTAGAATTCTCGAAGAGGAACAAATCCGATTGCCGACCAATGCAAGGCTCAAAGCTACCAACATGTTGATGCAATTAATCTCGTGTGGATCAATATCAGTGAAAGATAACAGCTTTGGCTTAATCCCAACTTACAGACCAAGATTTTCCCATTCAAAATTTCCATCTCCTTTGTTTTCAACATCATTGATGATGGGGGAGCTCGATTGCTTATCAGAAAATCCACGGTTGATGGGCATAAGGCTGGAAGATAAGGAATATTTCAGTGGGAGCTTGATTGAGACCAAGTTTCTCCGGGAGGATGGAGATGGACTTAGCTCTCTGAAGCGTTCCTCTTCCTACAATGCTGGCAGGTAACTCCGATTTCCTGTGTGGTGCTATCTTTTCTAGATTTACTTCTTTTTGCTAGTATATGTGCACCAAGCGAATAAAGAGAAAAAAATGGGTATGCTCTCTTTGGTTGTACCTTGTTCTGTAAAAACTTATTGCAAAAACCAGTTTCTGTTTGTTTGCACTTTTTTGTAACCTGAGTATTAATTGAATGTCTTTACCCTGTGAATTACGAACCAAGGGCAGCTTGCAGCACAAATTTCATTGCATCTCTCATAAGCTTGATAATTTGGTCAAGTAAATGATACATCAACACCATTTTTGTATGGTAAACGTGTTGAAGGTGCAAATTCCACGGAGCATGTTTCCCCCACTCTCGGGAGGCCTTGGCTTTGTAAAAGCTGTGACTAGAGGTTTGTCTGTATGAGGACGGCTGATTCTAGATAGTCGACAATCTCCTTTGCTTGTCTCAATTGTTATGGGACCGTAGTAGTTATAATGGCAATATTATTGAGGGGAGAAATCCTTTTTGTTCCTAAATCTAGATGATTATTGGTCGAGTTATTTCTCTTGCAGGTCTGGTAAGCAGTTAGGTTCGGCTGGGGAAAGTGAGAATGGACGGTCAAAATGCATACCCCTATCGATTAAAGCTTCGACAGCTAAACAACCTCGAAGTGAGTCTATGAGATCCCCTCTCCCCGATAAACCAAGAATTTCTTCAGACAGAGCAGATAGCTCCAGAACATTATTTGCCAATTCATCGAATGATAATAGTAGAAGAATCACCGAGCCTTCCCCAAGGAACAAACCGTTAAAGAGCGACTCCGGCCCGGAGGATGAGAAAGTGATAAAAATCGAAGAAAGTTAAGTTTCAACTCTCCTTCTCCTCGGTCTAATTTCACCGAGGCGTCGTGTTGCGGATCTTTACGTTCACGTTGTTTGAAATTGCCGTACTTTTTGCTAAACAGGCTTGCTTCAGGAGCACGGGTTATAATCCAATCGAAAGCACCTTCCCACGTCGAAGTTGGCAGCTGTTAAAGAGACTCGTAAGTCATCGAAAGGTAAGATGTACTGTTTCCACGTTGCCTCTGCTTGTGTGTGAAGCATTTGAAAACTTTAGGAAAAGCTTCATTTGAATTTTGAATGCTACCCGAATTGAGTTGGCGGGCCCTCTTAATGATACTGTACATCTGTAAAGTTGAGAAGATAAAAAAAAAGAGGAGAGAATAGAAGAAAAACGGAAATGGGCTTAGACCGGCCCAGGACCCATACGGTCTGGGCCGGGCGCCCGCGAGGAGCGGGCCGGGTCGGCTCGACCCGGTCCGGAAAAATAATAAAAAATTCGAAAAAGAAAAAATAATAAAAAATAGAAAATGATTTTAAAATCTAAAAAATTCAGAAAAATTCCTAAAAAATTCTAAAAAATTCAGAAAAATTCCTAAAAAATTCTAAAAAATTCTAAAAAAATTCTAGAAAATTCCCAAAAAAATTGCAAAAGCCCCAAAAATCAAGAAATGGGTCATTCTAACCCATCAACCCTATTTTTGACATCCCTAGTCTTACCAATCTTTTCAAAATGACGATTTTGCCCCTATGGGTAAACTGTCTTAGAAAAATTTCAAAAAATTCGTAAAATCACAAAAAAATGGGCAATGGCCACAAACAACTGGCCTTCCCCTTTTCCAATGTCTCTGGACCCGAAAACCTTCAAAATGACAATTTTACCCTTCTTGGGCATTTGGCTCCATATTCCTCCCAAACTATCCCTAAACCCTAAAAATTCATTCTCTAAGCCATTAGGGCTTCACTAGGGTCCCTGAATGTATGAAGCCCCTTGATTTGGATTGATTGAATCAAATTGCTGATTGGATTTTTACTTGATTGTGATTGATAGGATAGAATTCCCGCCTGTTTCAATATACCCTTTTTAGGTCGTTAGAGCCTTACCTCAGCGTAAATCGCCTGCATGAATTCTTTGGTTAGAAAGCACTCAACGTAGGTAACCGAAAGGGCGTCAATCTTAGATTGGCGTAACTAAGTCCCCGAACTCGAAATCTCTGGTTTTCACAGAATTGAGCGATTTCTCCCGATCGTTCGATGTGGTTCCGATCTACCTTCCATAAAAGATCGGTGGCGACTCCAAAATCCAAATATGCATGTACACTGAGCACATGTCACCCGACCACACTAGGGTCAATCACGGATTTAAATCTCCTGACGTGATTTGGTATGGGCTTGGGAAGGCCCGAGCTGAGCCCAAATCTCAAGATGGGCCTAGCAATCCATTAACTCCCTCGGGATATCCGAAATCTCGGGAGGGTCGCGACAAGTTTGTATTTCTAAACTAAAGTTGTGGGACAAAGATTTCAAATGTGACATTTTGAAATTCGATCCACTTTCGGGATTTGTAATATAAATGGATATTTCGTTGATGCACTCTAGATAAATCTCACTCGAAACTGATCACTTTGAGGTGACTAACCAAAGGGGAAAGGCTACCTAGGAATTTAAGTATGTGGACCTAATTGCAGGTCGATACGCGTAACTCCTAAAAGCCGTCCGTTAGTTTGAGAATTACTAAAGTCGTAATCAGTCGAATTTGGCCACGAATTGAGTCCCGAAACTTGGATATCGAACTTTCACGAATATCACTACGGAAAATTGGACGTCGCCTCACTTGGTTTAGAGTTTGGCAGTTTTGCTTTGGATAGCTGAGAAAAGTGTCAAGAGTCAGAAAAAGAACGGTTTTACCCTTAGGTTGTGACAGAGCTCCCTAGAGTGTTGTTAGTAGTCTGGTGGGTAGTTTTAGAGCATAATCGTGTCAAATCTTGCATCCGCGATTGTTTGCACTTGAGCCTTAATCGGTCCCACAATTTCTCGATCGCCAGAAAATTACCTCGTAAAACATGCCACTTGTCAAATCAATCGCTTCGGTCACCATCAATCACATCAAGTCACATCAATCACATCAATCGACCATCGATCGCCATCGGTCAAACTTTGACCAAGTTAAAGAGTGAATAGTGCCATCAATAATGCAATTTTGATATTTTTCTCTCTCCTCTTTCTCTCCTCCATTATTTGGCTGGCCATACCCTCTCTCTCTCTTCTCAAAATTTCATGGCCATCACCAGCTGAATCTCTCTCCCTCTATTTCTCTCTCTCGGTCAAACTTGCACCCCATCGTCGCCGCTCGTTTCACCGCCCAAATGTCGTCATTTTGGGGCGCCATTTTAACCTCATCTTCATCACTTTCCTTAGTAGTTATCCAAAAAAAAAAATCAACTCAAGAGTAGCTCGGATCAGCTCTCAAACAGAAGCTAAACCGGACCCTGTGCAGGCTGTGTTCCAGTTTACTGTTCCAGTAGTTTTTCACAGTTTTTGCAGCCTTTATCACGTTAAGATGAATTTTCGACCAACTGTGAGTTTCTTCGTCTTTCTTTCTTTGACATTTTGGTTCAAGAATTATCTCTAGATGAGTTCTAAATCTTCAGAAATTCCATTTTGAATCAGCCTTGCACGATACCATCGTTACTGTAGTTTTGGGGCTACCTCTTTTCCAGTTTTGTTTGGGGCTTCTTTTACTAAAATTCCAGTGAGTTTTCCTCCTAAATCTTGAGTAGGATAATTGTTAATCGTTAGATCTTGGCTAGGGCGAAAACTAGACTTGAATTGAAGTCGAATCGAGCTAGAATGAACCGTTTTACTCTGCCAGTTACTGTTCATCCAATGGGATTACTGTTCACTGAGCTTAAATGGGCTGAAATGGGTTGACTATGAGCATTAGATGACTTGGTTTGGTGATTGAGGTGTCGAGGATAGACGGGCGGGTCGAAACGAGGGAGAAATCGCATCTTGAGTTACCGGTTTTATAGTTCATTGATCGAAAGACACTATTTATGCACTGTTCACACACCTAGAACACGGTTTACGGGCTGATCATGCATGTGTGTGGCATGGATTGTATGAATTTTGGGTCTAAAGTGCATGCCTAGAAGTGAAATGGTGAAATTAGGCAATTTTGGCTTAATCGGACCATGTAGCAAAGTCATTGGCTTAGATATTGTGTCAAACTATGAAAGTTGATGGCCAATGAGTCTATGTATTATTGAGGCATATTTGTTGGGAGTTGGTAGAGAGGGTCTGATTCATGCCTAGGAAGGTTCTAGGGTTATGCGTTGTCCTGGGCGGGATTTGGGAGGCGAACTTGCTGAGATGTGTTCTCACTGTGTTAATTTCCCCCACCTTTCAGACCCTAGCAGTAGGCATGGTTGGTAGACAGTTCGATTTTGGAATGCCACAAGATTTCGATACCCATAAGTGCGTTGGCGAGCCCCGATATGGAGCTGGAGAGGGTTTGTTGGAGCGTAGTCGCCCTGAGTTTATTTACTTGGTGTTGTTGTTACTCTTGTAAAGGATTGATGTCAATGTATATAAAGCTGAGGTTATGTATATATAAAAGGGTGTGGTCTTGCTTTTTCCTTGCTCATTCGTTGTTAGGGGTAATATATCGCTTCCATTCGTGTACGCTTTGAATTGTGTGAATTTTGGGTTGGCGACAAATCGTGGGATGTCACACTTTGTCATCGACTGTCGTATGAGAGGGATATCGCGAGCTCGTGGGGTTGGGGGCATGACACAAATTTTGGCAGACAAGATATGAAGATGATAGATCAGAGGAAAGTTATTGAAAGCATCAGAGTACAAGATTTGAAACCTACTGAATAACCGTTTGACGGTTACGAAGTGCAAAAGATGATGTACACAATGAAGAGAAGGAAGAGGGACCCCCTGAAAAGAGACTACTGATGTTTCACTATTTTAACTTTCCTCGCAGTTAACCTTTCCTATACCTTTACATTTTCAAAAATTGAATTTCCTTTCAGTATGTTTCTCTTCAGCAATTTATAGTCTTTCTTAGGAGTATTGTAGATCGTAGAAATCAAACTCGTTTCACACCCTTTCATCCTCACAAAATCATCTCATTTGTCCATTTACACATCATTTACTCGGATTCTTCTCAATAACTAAACCACAGAATCCCATCTAATAAAAATTGAAGAATGAATTTCAGTGAAAAATATTCCCATCATTGAACAAGCGAACATCTTTTTGGCACGCCTGATGGGACACTTCGTGGTTAGTTTTGGAGAAAATGGTGAGAACTGAGAACCAATCTACAGGTGATCGAGTACAAACTGATAATGTTAATAGTCCAGATGATGGTGCTCGGTCAGAGCACTCTACAGCCAATCCAGACGTGCAAATATCCCCTCGGAATACCGATATTCCACGGCAGTTAACCGAGAAACAAACTCGAATATTGGCACCTGATGCTACAATGGTGGTTATGATGAAGAGAATGTTTGAAGAGCAGCAAAACGAGTTCACAAATCATATGGTGAAGCATGTGATTAATGTGATCAAGCCGATGGTAGTTAACGTCATAAACGACATAATATCACATCCTAGTTCATCATCTCAAGTATTGCCTTTCCATGTGAGTTCTCTTGGTATGCCATCAGTTCCTCCAGTATATGGATCTTCGAACACTAGATATAATGGTAGTGGGGGAATGTCTTTACCTCTTCCTATGGTGAGAATTGTACCGAGACCAGAAAATTCGACTTCAGTTAATCTGGTAAATGGGATTAGTGGTTATAATTTTCCTCAGATTGGCTCGGTTGAAGTTAACACGGTTAATTCAACAATCCAAAATGCACATACGGTACTGAGTTTACCCAATTCGGAACCTTTAAGGTCTACTATAGTTTAGCCGAATTCACAGGGCATGGAAAATCCACAATATAGGCCAGTACCACTGGTTAGCTTCAACCTGGAAAATCAAGGAATGGATAGACATCCACCCATTGACCCTAGGGGGTAAGAAGCTTGGATGGGCTAGCAAAACATGAGGCCATAGAATTCAGATCGAGTGGCTGAGATGGTGCTTCAATAATTAGGAGAAGACAGGGGCTCTCCTAGATCAGTTTATAGAAAGTCACATCCCGATTGTATTGATAATATTCCTTACCCAAGGGGATTTAAGACTCCAGATTTCGCCATACTCACTGGCGAAGAAGATCAGTAAACAATGTAACACATTAGCCGGTTCTTAACACAGTGTGGCGAAGCAAGAACGAATGAATATTTGAGGCTAAGTTTATTCCCATTATCCTTGTCAAAGATAGCGTTCAGTATACCAATTTGCCTACAAATTCTATTCAGATATGAGCTAAGATGGAGAGACAATTTCATTCTCAGTTCTATCTGTCAGTGTCGGAAGTTACAGTGGCCGACTTAGCAAGAATGTATCAATACAAGAACGAGACGGCTGATCAGTTCATTACTTGTTTCAAGAAGTCTAGAAATTGGTGTTTGACATCTCTCACTAAGAAGGAATTTACATATTTGGCTTTCAATGGGTTAAAATTCAATTTGCGGGAAAGGTTTGAATGCCAAATATTTGATGACCTCTTCCAACTTGCCACAAGAGTTTCCAAGTATGAACATTTGTTAAAGGAAAGAGATAAAAAGCCAATGAAAGATAATCGATCAATTTTGGCCTCTGTTGATAATACTAAATGTGAAAATATAGCTGAAGAGGAAGAAGAAAATGAAATGGCCGTCACGACTATGGTTTTGGAAAAGCCTTATATATGCCCAGCACTTAAGCTAGCCAAAGTAAGAGATGTCACAAAAGTCAAAGCCAAGGAATTGAATAGTCATTCCTTTGACATTTACAAGTAGGATGCAATATTTGATTTATTGTTAAATGATGGGTTAATCAAATTAGCTCAAGGACAAAAAATCCTATCTAAAGAGGAGTTCGGTTACAAAAGGAATTACAAGTGGCACCATTCTGTGAGTCATAATACGGTGAATTGCATTGTCTTTAGGAAGGCAATTCAAGAGGCAATTCGGCAAGGCAAAATTAAGTTTGCCGATGAAAAAGGCAAGGCCCCTATGAAAGTAGATATTGACCCTTTTCCAAAAATGACCAGTATAGTTAATGTTCATGCTCCACCAAGGTATAATGATGATAGGCTTTGTGTTCATTACCATCAAGAGTTGGATAATCAGGTTCATTATCCTCCGAAGTATCGATTTATGAGGGGACCAAGATTAAGATACCGATCTAGGAGATATATTCAGAGAGAAAATAGGTCGCAAATAAGATATGAGATAGTTTCTCCGAGTACTTTTCTTGGGAGCATGAAGAAAGGGGAAAAAAAACGTAAAGAAATCGTCTCCCCGACTTACTCTTTTCGAGATTACGAAGGAAGGGAAGCTAGGCCAAGAATAAGATCCGAAATAGTTTCCCTGAAGTACCCTTCTCAAGAGTTAAAAGAGAATGTGCAATTCAGACAATTGATCCAAGCTA
>JANUWG010000640.1:0-10961 GCA_025175695.1 Eugenia klotzschiana
GCCCGGACCGTAAGTGTCCGAGCCGGTCTAAGGCTAAAGCGACGCCGTTTTTTTACATTTTTTTGTATTTTAAGTTTATTTTTCTTTAGAAAAAGATTGATCACGAAGGGGTTTTTACGCCCGTTTTTCTCAACCGTGAAAAATAATTAAAGGCAAAATGGCACACCAATACAAAGTAGAATATACAAGGTTCAGTAAAAACCAAAATTTACGAGGATATCACACATAAAAATAAGGAAAAAGCTCGCCCGAAAACGCAACCAGAGCAATTCGGAAAATTGGGACTTGACCCCAAGCGCAAAAAATGGTCGAGTGCCTGTCTTTAAGCCTCGAAATCTCTCTCCTCATGTACAATCTGAGAAAAATGTTTAGCATTCCAGAAACTAGGTAACACGAGGTTTTCAAAACATCAAACAACTCGATGAATGATCGAACACACGCATCACAAATGCATCGAAAAAAAAGGCCTTCGCAGACAACCAATACTTAGAAAGAAAAGTGACAAGTTCCAACCACTCCCTGAAGCGTTTTCACGGCCTCATATCTTGGTCCAGAAATTCGATCTAAAGAAACGGTCTGTACCATATGAAAGTAGATGAAACAAGGTTTCAAAAACACTTGACGGTTTGAAAAATAGATACCCGAGCACTCCGGAAACACACCTCAAACAGACCCACTCGAACTGCTCACAACACTTAGAAAAAATCACTTCCAGTTTTCAGTTCAATAAGGCGTCTTGGCGGCTTTGAAACTTAATCCTCGGGCGTGATCAATGACGAAACTACACATGAACACAAACTACTACACAGGTAGAACACAGCTGAACCAAAAACAACCACAAATACTCACAATAAAGCAATAAAAATCGACCGTAAACAAGCAAGGTTAGCCAGGTTCCAACACTTAGTCAGAATTTTTAAGTTCAAATCAGTTCAAATCAGACCAACTAAACATTTTCAAGAGGGCATATCTCTCGCCTCGATCGCAACTAAGGGTCGTGCGATATACCAATACGAAGAGCTACACATGTAGAATACAGCTCAATCAAAAACAACCATCAAAATGAACAAAATCGCGACGAAAAAGACACTCAAACACGCTGGTTTGACTTGCGACAGGCATTACGTCGAGCATATGGCGGGCGGTAAACAAAAACACCGAATCGAGACTCTGACGTGAAATCGAAGCAAACAATTGTTATTACAAGAACATATGGACAACTAGCAGTGTGTAGAACTAACTGGTTCGGCTCCGTTTGACCAAGAGATCAAACGGAGCCGAGATCCACAGTTTATGCAGAAAAACAGGGCACCCGAGTACAGGGGAAGGGAAGAGCTACCTGCTCGCGCGAGGCCGGCGATGGCGTCGGCCGAGGCTGTGATGCAAGAGGCTCTTTGGCTGTTTTGTGAAGCTCCTCCGGTCCCTCCGCGCGATTGCTCTCCCGGGCTTTTTCTTCCTCACCGTGCTCTCCTCTTTTCTGTTTCTGCCCCTGGTTGTTCTCTCGGCACTCTGTTTTTTTAGCAACAGCCAGCGATGATGAGAGATCCCTGATGATCCCCCCACGCCATCCAGATTTCCCCCTGTTGGCCAACTCGAACTCCAAGAAGTCGCCCCCTGTTCTGCTCTGTTTTTGGGCGTCCGAGAGCTCCTCGTTTTTTCTCCCGGTCTCCTCGCTCCTGCTCTGTTTTCCTCTGCTTTGTTCTGGTATTGTGAACTCTCTTTTTTTGCAGAACTCTCTCTCGGTCCGACCTAGTGAACCGCCGTGCATTTCACTCCGCAAGGGAGATGGTGGACGAGAGCAAGATCCCCCGGCCAGCCGACGCCTCAGGCTCTCCCCCCCCTCTTTTTCCTCCGTTCGGTCTTCCCACGGGGTTTCTTTGGAGACCCCAAGAATCTCTTTCTGTTTTTTTTAGCTCCCCTTCTTTCCAGCGTGGTCGGAGACACCCAGAATCTGTCTCCTCCCTCTTTTTTTTGAAGTCCCCTTGACATGGCCGTATCTTCCCCCTTGTGTGGCCTCTCCACTTGCAGAGAAAAAGCCTCAAGCCAGCAGACGTCTCTCCTTTTTGTTTTTCTTTTCACCCCCAGACCCCGCTGGACGGGATTCTTTTTTAACAAAGTTGTACTCCTCCCTTCCTGTCACCATGTGGCTCCTTTTTTCTTTTTTGCTGGACTCTGTTCTTTCAATGAGGCTCACGTTCCCCTCACGTTCTGCTGCTCAGTGGATGGTTTGCCGGGGCACATGGATTGCATTTCTCCTCCCCCTCCTGTCTTTCTTCATGTTTTGAGCTCAAACGAGGGATCTCAGCAAAAGTGAGGGGTCTTTAGCCAAGTATTCTATTGCCGACTTCTTCTGCACATCAGTTGGCCTCCTCATCACGAATGAATTGGACAAACTTAGATCTCATTTCCGGTGGAACACGGATAGGACGGTAGTTCTTGTCAAGCCAAACAGCCGTAGCCTTTGCTTCCAAAATAGGCTCGTTGTTTGGCAATCTGAAAATGAAGTGATCAAAATATAAGCGAGCGGCCGGTGAGTTAGAGACCCTCGCCTTTAATCAATTCAGCAACTTTCTTCTGAACAGTACAGAAATCCTTGGCTTTTCGCATGTCACTAGGTCGAATTCCACTGACTTGTGTACGATAGTCAACAACACGATCAATTGGGCGAACAAATTCATCGTATACGACATTTCCCCATTTATTTACCAGTGTAACTCGCCCAAGTGCACCCTTATTTCCTTGAGCGACACCAAACATTTCGCAATCCATGGCAATCACATCTGTTAGTCCGAAATCACAATTGGCGGGAATCAAGGGATTAGGGCGATGATCATCAGATTCGACATCGGACCTATCCTTGCGTTTCCCCAATACGGATTTGGAGAGTCCGGAATCGGAAAGCTCGGAACTTTGTGGAAGTCGGGAGCCATGGGACTTGAGCTTTTGTTGCAGCTGAGCCGAGTTGGGATTGAGCTGCCGGGAGTTCTTGTGCTGCTTCATCGTTGGCACACTCTTCGTCGTCGCGCCTGAGTTAATGCAAATGCAATGCAGAAAAATTAGATATGCTATGCATGAAGAATTATTTTTGGCGAGAACTAATTCTCATTTTTATGTAAAAATAATAATAAAATAAAAATCAAAATTTATGTGTCAACAAGTGTCGATGCTACATAGGGATAGCCCCAACAATCTGCAACCTCACACATCAAGCCCTAGATCGAACCCGTAATAACTCGTATCTCCCATATGACTATTGGATCTAGACTTGTTGACAACTTAGGCTTTGATACACCCGGTCATGTAACCCATGCCATGGTCACGTAATCCATGCCATGGTCACGTAACCCCCACCATCGTGGACGTAACGCACACATTCAAACTAAAGATGCAAGAATTGGTGTATTCAACGTGGGTCTACAAGGTTGTAGCTTCAAGTAAGCTATGTTTGCTCTTAGATAGTGATAGCAGGCGCCTTGCAATTTGGAGTTTGGGGTGTAGTCTCCGGGACAAAAGGGAGCTTTTGCTTTTGTAGTTCTTCGTGCAACTAAACCTCTTTGTACTCTTGATTGCGGTTAGTGGATTCCGTCGCCCCCATCATTTTCCCCTCTTCAAGTGGTAAAGGTTTCCATGTAAATCTCGTGTTATTATTCTCTTTGAATCCTTTTCTTGTTGCTTCCATTAGTTATTGTGGTTGTTGTGGGTGGTTGCCTTGGTTGGAAGGGTCTTGCTTCCTAATAATTGGGATCGAGAACGAGGTTTGGTCAGCACTAGGTGTTTGTGAAAATTCCTAGGTGATTTCTCTTTGAATCCTTCTCTCGTTGCTTCCATTAGTTATGGTGGTTATTGTGGATTGCCTTGGTCGGAAGGGTTCTTGCTTCCTAATAAGTGGAGATGAGAAGTTTCTTTTTACTATATTGATATCGTCATTCATTGATCGCAGGACTTTCAAGATTTCGTGTCACTATCTTGCTTCCATTCATTGAGGAACACTTTCTAGATATGCCCTTCCCTAGCACTTCATTTGGGATAGGAATTAATAATCCCCACTTTATGGATTGGAGTACGAAAATATGTCTTGATTTTTTTCATGTATTCGATTCGGTTCATAACCTGACCCAGCATTTTTTTTTGTGCGGCCTTGAAAGTGGAGGAAAAATTGAGATTTAGTTCGTGACGCGGTCGGCCCAATCCGGAGCAAGCGAACAAATCTCTACAGCGATGCGAATAGATTGTTGTGGGGGTTCGGAGGTGTAGCCTCTGAAGAAATTTTTTGGGCACTACATATATTGCGGTTAGGTTTTTTATTTTAGGTTGACATCGACGAGGTCGACTTTTGTAATTCGTACTCTCTTTTTGATCATAGTGAAATTTTGTTTGCCTCGTCCGTGGACGTAGATCACCTTAATCGAATCACGTAAATCTCTGTGTTCTGTTCTCCTTTGTTTGATTTGTTGCAACAAAGTGAATAAAATAAACCATTCCTTTTTGTGAGTATCGCGACGTGGCTTAGTCCCGATCACTCCCTTAGAAATTTGAGGTAACGATAGAGCGAATCTGTCAAAAGGGTTCTCCACCAAGAGCAGGAATGCTCTTTTACTATGTATTGGGGACTGCTTGGTTGATTTACGACAGTTTGTATAGAAGTAATGATATGCAAAGGAAGTTCATAGCGTCTTGATCTGCTGTAGCAGAAACCCTCGTGGTAAGGGATGGTCCGGAGCTTCTGCAAAAAGTACGAAGTGATAAGGAAAAAAGTAGATCTCGGTGGATTCGCACAGGAAGCCAAGTTTGAAACCGACTGTCTACCTACCGTACGGTGGGTTCTGGGCCTTGAAGAAAGTCCATGGTCGGTGCGTTCTATAATTAAAGACTGCCAAGCCCTGCTCATCTAACCCGGGGGAGTTGGGGGTGGTGTCTCCTTGGCCCACTGTCCTTGAACGGCAAACCAAGCCGCCGACCGGGTTCCGAAGCCTCTTCGCACCAACTCCCTCTATCCGAAGTGGCTCCTCAAGCCACCTTCTTATCTTTGCACTTTGTTAAGTTTAGACCGTGGGAACTCTAATGTCGTCCTTTCAGCTCATCATGAATGAAAGAAGGAATTTTCAATCCAAAAAAAAAAAAAAAACCGATATGCAAAGGGTTATAATTCGTTATGATTCGAGAATCCGTCCCCCAGTGGCCACAGAACTGCCCTGTATTTTGAGAAGGATATTGATAAACCCTCCAATACAAATATTATTCATTGTATCGAATCTCCAATGTTGTACAGTAGAGTAGACGATCTGTCACCGTGCATAATTCAACGCACGAACATGCATAGAAGCTTCCGAATTCATATGCATACATTAAGATGAGAAAAACTATTGTAATTTCTATCTCATTTTTTGTCTGGATACACTACATTACATTCCATCTTATACTTACACAGAGGGCAAGTGTACGAGAAAGAATAGAGTCCTCCTCTATGCCCGCATGACGGACAATCACCTGGGTACGATATCGGGAAGGTCATTGGCGGCGGCTTGGCAGGTGGAGGTGGATCCTTCTTCGGCGCAGCAGCAGGTGGAGCCGGATCTACCTTGGGCGTCTCCTTAGGTGGAGGTGGATCCTTCTTCGGCGCATCAGCAGGTTTCTCCTTCGGTGGAGCCGGATCCTTCTTTGGCACAGCGGCAGGAGCTGGTGTCACAGACTTCGCGGCCAAAGCAGATGCCAAGGCCGCTCTTGTAAGGATTTTCTTCTCCCGCCTCCAGATGTAGTAGAAAAGGAAACCGCAGAATATGACGATAACAACGACTATGCTGACAATGACCCACGTCGGAGTGTTATTGTCGTCGTCGGATACAGAATTTGGATCGACCCATGCCGATGGAGGAGGAAAGTACTGGGAACCCGGAAAAGTTTGTGGATAGTTACTGTTATCCATCAAGAAAACTCTGTGCAGTTCAATGCAAGCGGTGAGTTTACAAACAGATTCCGAGGCATCAATTCATAAGGCCATAACTTTTTTTGATCATCCATTCATAGGTAGGTGCTTGCACATACCTGATACCTTCACAAGAAGAAGAACCCAGCAAACCTGGGAATGATGTCGGTGCTCCAATTCTTACTCGACCTGCAAAGAAGTGAGGATTCTCACTAGGGGCCTCTCGTTATAATGGCTCTCTATCCCTTCCCCATGTGGCCGGGCGTGTCTTGGCCGGCTCGTCGCTTTCTTTATCGTCAGGATGTACGTAAGATGTAATGATTGAAGACACAGGACAAAGAGTTTGGGAAATTTCATATCACGTTCCAAACAGTCATGATTTGAGATTGACTTACTCGCTTGCATATACAAAGCATGAGGACATCAAATCCCGGACGGTGCGTCGACGGGACTTGAGGTTGTACGTTTTTACTCGTTGAGTCTTGACAAAGGACGCTCGAAATGTGAAGCATTTTAACTCCAAAAGTTCCTAAGTTAAGAGACATTATTCCGATTGTTCATTGAATTTGAGAATTCATACATGCTCACAATCATCTTTTTTCGCTTAG
This sequence comes from Eugenia klotzschiana, assembly GCA_025175695.1. Classification (NCBI taxonomy): domain Eukaryota; kingdom Viridiplantae; phylum Streptophyta; class Magnoliopsida; order Myrtales; family Myrtaceae; genus Eugenia; species Eugenia klotzschiana. Next base: position 6,532 of record JANUWG010000640.1, read on the forward strand.
CATATGGTAAGAACATGAGAAAATTTATCTGAAAAGTCCTAAATCTTTTCATGTTTTGCTAGTTGAGTCCTTCCTGTCAATTTTGATCATAAATCGCTTACGTGGATTCTAGCTGTCCTATGTGGATGTGCGACGTTGTCTATTTTGTATTCAAAACACCACTAAGAATACATTTTTACCAATTTTAGATAGTAAAACACTAGATCTACTTTTATCTTCTTGAGTGAGGTCACGCGACCTAAGCTGCCATTACCGGGGTCGTGTGATCTCCGTCAACAGTCTGAGCCCTTCACCGGAGGTTTGATTTTCTTTTTTAGTAAAAAAGAATAATTACAGCCAAAGTCTTTTGTATTTTTTTTTTGTCAAATACTACTTAACTCAAAGTTGCTTTACAATGGATTTTTTTACCGGACACAATTTGCATTTCTCCAAAGCCCCTTAGGCTATGGGCCTTTGCATTTTTTTCGAGACTCATTTTCAAAGCCGAACCAAGCACATCCTTAAGCTCTTAAAAAAAAAACTTACAAAATGCTTTGGCTATGCAGCGTGGTGTCTTTATATAATACAAGCTAAGGTTACAGAATTAATGAAAGACACAATCATGATCTCTTCTCTTTAGAAAGAATTGATCTTAATTGATAGGCAAGTGGTGGAGAGATTGTAGCCAACGGAGATTGTGCTTGATGAGCAAGTGACGGAGAGATTATAGCTGGCGAAGATTATGCTTGATGAGCAAGTGATTGAGAAATCGTAGTTGAATCAAGACACGTCATCGTTTTCTTGACACGAATATCCAATGTTGTACAGTAGAGAAGACGATCTATCACCGTGCATCATTCAACACACAAACATGCATAGAAGCTTCAAAATTCATATGCATACAATAAGATGAGAAAAAACAATTGTAATTTCTATCTCATTTTTTTGTCTGGTTACACTGCATTAACCCAACCATCCCCACAGTCAGGGCAAGTATACAAGTAATAAGGGATTAATCCTCTTCGCCCGCAAGACCGACATTTACCTGTGTACGGACAAGGCCTGGGGGGTGGAGGTGGATCCTTCTTCGGCGCATCAGCAGGTGTCTCCTTCTGTGGAGCCGGATCCTTCTTCGGCACAGAGGCAGGAGCTGGTGTCACTGGCTTTGCGGCCGAAGCAGATGCCGAGGCCGCTCTTTTACGGATTTTCTTATCCCACCTCCAGATGTAGTAGAAAAGGAACCCGCAGAATATGACGATAACAATGACACTGCTGACAATGACCCACGTCGGAGTGTTATTGTCGTCGTCGGATACAGAATTTGGATCGACCCATGCCGACGGAGGAGGAAAGTACTGGGAACCCGGATAAGTTTGTGGATAATTACCGTTCTCCATCAAGAAAACTCTGTGCAGTTCAATGCAAGCGGTGAGTTTACAAACATATTCGGAGGCATCAATTCATAAGGCCACAACTTTTTTTGATAATCAATTCACAAGTAGGTGCTTGCACATACCTGATACCTTCACAAGAAGAACCAAGCAAACCAGGGAATGATGTCGTTGCTCCAATTCTTACTCGACCTGCAAAGAAGTGAGAATTTTCCTTTGGGGCCTCTCGTTACAATTGCTCTCTATCCCTTCCCCATTGGGTGGGCGTGTCTTGGCCAATTCGTCGCTTTTATTTTATTGTAATGATTGACGACGACAGGACAACGAGTCTTTGGGAAATTTCATATTACGTACCGAACAATGATGACTTGAGATTAACTTAATCGCTTGCAGATACAGAGCATGAGGGCATCAAATCCTGGACGGTGCTTCGTCGGGACTTGAGGTTGGATGCTTCTACTCTTTGAGTCTTGACAAAGGACGCTAGAAATGTGAGGCATTTAAACTCCGAAAGTTCTTTAGTTAAGAGACATTATAGTAAGAACCGGAGAAATTTTGTCCGAAAAGTCCTAAATCTTTTCACGTTTTGCTAATTGAGTCTCTCATGTTAATTTTGATCAGAAATCACTTACGTGGACGTCGACCGTCCTATGTGGATGCGCGACGCTAACGCGGACAACTTTTAGTAATATTTTGAGTTTTTTTTTAATTTTTTTCCTTTTATTTTGAAAGTGGTTGGCTACTGGGCGAGGGCATCACGGCCCTCCCAGCCATTCTAGAAAAGAAAAGAAAAGAATAAAAAAGTCTAAAAAATATTAAAATATCATTAAAAATTATCAACATTAACGCCGGCAGTTTCATGTAGGACGATCAATATCCACATCTACGATTTCCGGCTAAAATTAACCGAATGAACTCAATTAACAAAATATGAAAAGGTTTAGGACTCAATTGGCAAAATTAAAAAGTTTAGGAATGAATTGACAAAAATACAATAGGTTTAGAGCTTTTTGGACAATTTCCCTTAGGAATAGGCATTCTACTCAAATTATAAATGGGACTGAGTCCAAATCTAAAGCGTCTTTAATGTGGGTTTTGGAGGCTGATTCTCGCTTGATGATTATTTGTTCGAGCAACACGTTCCAGATAGGCATGTCATTCCCTCGCTCTTCATTTTAAGAGATCTGTCAGGGAGTACTCCACTGCGAGCATGAGTGGTCTTCTATCATGTGCGAGGATTACTCGATCAAGATGCACACATAAGCGTGTATCATGCCAAATTACATTCGAATATGGAAATCACTCCCCGATTCGAGATTGATAAATAGGTGACTGGAAATCTCGAGGCGTGGTAGTGTAGTAGATGCCTTGCTTGTCTGGTCTGTCGGTAGCTAGTTCGATAAGTGGGACTCCTGCATTTGGCTTTTTCTTTCCTTTTCTTTTGTTTGTCATTTGGTCCCACTTTACTTGGTACGAATGGAGGACGACTGACCAAACTACCAAGACCAAAAAAATTGAATGACCCAACTACCTTTATGCACGAGTGAATGGAGGTACTAAAGATTTTCAATGGAGAAACATTTCCTGAAGGGGTGACTCGACTGTATTATGCACGAGTCCTAATCCTATTTACCGACACATCCGATCAAAATTTATCGTGCCAATTTACAAAGTAACTCGTTTTAATTAGAAATTCCCATCGTGCTTAGCAAAGCGAGATCCAATTCGAATTCCCACAAGCAATCCGTCTCGGGTTTTCCGCGATAAAAATGCAAACACGCAAAAACTACGGCGTCAACCACCTGCACGAGACGTCGTTATAGAAAAACAAAAGGGGGCGAGGGTACGAGAAGTAGTTGTCAAAAGACTGCTAGGACCTTTCACATCATCTCGTACCACCGACGTAATATTTCGGCTAAAGTAAATTGCAAGTAGCAAAATTTATGCACGACGATTACTTTAGTGCCAAAAAACTTTCAAAACGAGCGATCATTTTGAAAGTTTTTTTGGCATTTAAGTGATTATTTTGAAAGTTTTGGCACTAAAGTGAGCTTCATAGGTAAGTTTTGATACTTGTAATGTACTCAAGCCATAATATTTCCTGTAACGGCATGACTGTAAAGACTCCGAATATGCTCTTCGTCGCGGCCTGTAACGGCGATGGCCGGGGCTCAAGGATTTTCACGCCCTCGATGCACACATGACTTTCAAGAGGCCGTGAATTCTTTATTTGCTTGGCGTGTCTCGATCAGCATCGCATGCATAGGAACTACTCGCCATAGGATTTTCAACGGCAAACACAAATACAAACCCCAAGTCTCCATCGAGGCTGAAACGGAAAGTGCGCTCAACAAGGTTGGATCAGTAGCTCTCTCTTTTCCCCTCTCGTCTCCACAAGGCTTTCTTCTTCAACTTGCTGGGGAGAGCTTGAACTACATCTCTCCCTCTCCTCCCCTTCTTCTTAAATTGTTTTGGTTCTTTATTTTCTTTTCTTGTTTTCTTTCTGTTTGAGAGGTTTTCTCTTCCGATTTAGTTTAGATATGAAAGTTTTTCTTTTCCTTTTCGGGGATATTTCTGTCCCAATCTAGTATATTTAGGGTTTTTTGCGTGCATGTTTTCGGGATTTCTCTTTCTTCAGGTTTCGTTGGTGAACAAGTTCAGTTTTCAAAAATATCAGAAGAATTTCGTGAAGCTTTCACTCTCACAAGTGTCAGATCAATGCTCATTCAACTTTTTTACTCCGCTCGGTGATGGTGTTATGGATGCTAAACATAGGCGCGCACCGCCGAAAGGCAAAACCGTAGCATTAGAGGGAGTTCTCGATGCGTGATCATTACTGAAGAAGGATTCAGTGATTAGCCACCGATTTTGGTGTGAAGAAGTCATGATGTGATCTTTGAGCATGTAACCTATAACCTTGTTCTGATAATTTATCTTGTTATGTCGAGCTTGTTTTGTTTTGAAATTATCTGCTCTTTGTCTTGGCTCTTTGAACTGAGATATTTCTCTCTTGTATTTCGATCAAGGAAGTGAATGAAATTGTTACTTTGACCAAAATAA
>JANUWG010000641.1:0-10960 GCA_025175695.1 Eugenia klotzschiana
CTTCTTTGCCCTTTTCCCCTTCTGATGGGATCGTAGGGCCGTCCAGGATTTGCAGATACCCATGTTCTTGAGGAGCAAGATAGTCCTAGGACTTGAAATCGGTGGGAGAAAATCATGTCTGATCCCCGTCTAATTCGCATGCTCGGGGCTTAATCAACTACTCGATCGTTGATCGAAGCCGACGCAAAGAAAAAAGATTTGAATCCATGAAATACCACATGATCGATAGGAGTAGATCTATCAAAATGGGTCATAACCACATTTCTTAACCCACATATAATGGGTTGAGTTGTTATATAGGTTAGTCATATTTGATAAATATTCTTTGTTGGCCTCACTTACTTCGTACTCCCACCTCAGTTTGGGTATGAGTTTTCCTAAGTATTGCTAGTTTCAAACTAAAAAATTCACATTCGCCCTTACTCTCACATATTCGGATCTGGCATCGCTACATAGTAATCGCTAATGCACGAGAAGATTGCTATAACTTGGTAAATGACCAGTTTTGCTTTCCTATAAGTGAAATAATTTTGACTAAAAATTGGGTTGATAGGAGATTGTTAATGGTATACTTGTTTTTATCACACGTGTTGTAATTAAGTACGGGAAAACTAATCAAGATCTTACAATTTATGTCAATACAAGAGAGTTAAGGAAAAATAAAGGACACAAAAGGTTTAGATGTTTTGGTCCAAATGTCAGCACCTACATCCAGGGCATTACAAAAGAACAACTATATTTCCCTTTTTTTTTTTGTTTAAAAACTTTGTCCCTCTGGGTTAACTTACCAGAAAATGGAGATGTCTCTCCTACAAGGCCTTTGCAGCCTGTCTATTTGATATACGGTGATGGTGGGCTCAACGAATGCGTTCCTTATTTTAACCTATCGGTGCCCGCACGCCCTGCATCCTTAATTGCCAAAAAAATATTTTTTTTCCCTGTAAAGCAAGGAATACCCCCACAAATTTTATATCCCAGAGTTGATTTCTCACAAAGACTTTGTCCCACATGTTTTCTAACCCCTTCTTTTCACTCCACAAGTGAAAATAAATATTCTCGAGTAAGTGTGCCCTTCTTTGTCTGGTAGTGCCAATGAGCTCCTTTTGTTTTAACCGAATATTAAGTTCAACTTCTTCCTTTGTGCGGTCAACTTGGCTATTCATCTTATCAGGTCGGATTCGTTACGCCTCAAATTCGAGCTGTAATTTAATAATGCAAGTAATTTCTGCCTCTAAATTCGAAACTTGCACTGAATTTGTCAGAAAAAAATGCAAAAAGCTCAAATTTTTAGCAATCTACTTTGGAAAATCTTCTCCAAACTCTTGCTTGATTTGTAATTAAACGGAAAATTGTTCAGCTATTCGAATATAGAGATAGGATTAATATCTATTTAAAAACGACCCCGATGGACTCCCAATTGCTATTCATTGTGATTTGACCCGTAAGTACTTAATCTAGAATGTTTAACAAGGAAAAGATCCTTCATATGGTCCACATAAGAAGACCCTTTTTTGAGGAAGAGCTCATTGGCAACAATTGAATTGCACATTTTTTTTTCTTCCTTCATTCCCTTTCTCGATTGATTAACCTTCAATAACTTCATTTGTTTCATGGCCTCTTTTTAATGTTAACGGAAAGATTTATGTATGTTCGAATTATGACTCGAGTTTGGACCCGCAAAGAAACCTGACCCCAATTGAGGTGTGTGGAGATCTGGCACAATGTGTAACTCTCGAACGTGGCATGATAGAAGAAAGTCCAAATTGAATTAAGGGTGCGTTTGCTTCTCGAAAAATAAATGATTTCGAAAATATTTTCCTAAAAAAGCTTGCTTGCATTGCTTATAAAAATGAAAAAACAGAAACCATTTTTATCATCCACAAAAATGGAGTTTGCATTCCTTAGGTTCACAATTATGGTGTAGTTTAAGTGTAGCTTGGACCTACATTCTAATGGAGATTTAGAGGTTGTTTCACGAAAATTTTAAGCATAAACACTATGTGAGTTATTGGGTTTAACTAAGATTGAGAGAATAGTGAGAATACTTAAATGACTCGAGCGGGGTGAATTACCAAAAACGCCCTAAACTTATTGTAATTGTGTTAATTCAATCATACACCTTTATTTTAGCCAATGGAGTCTTAATCCTATGATATTTGTGTCAATTCAGTCCATCCGATCAATTTTGACAGAAAATCGTTGATATGGACGTCGACCGACCGTCCTATATAACGTGACCGACACTGACGTGGACAGTATTTGTATGCTAATTTTACTGGTAATGATGCCTATCCTATCACTTCTCTTTGTATTTACCAATGAAATACAAATGCATGCAGAGCAATGTCAATTACATGAGAAGACGACAAATACCATACATATAAAAAAAAAAGAGGTCATTAAAAAATAAAAATAAAAAACATTGTTGACTCACCATTAACATTAGAGGACTAAATCCATAAGAAGACACTTTTAGAACCAGTACAGGTAATGCAAGATAAGTTTCATCATGTCTTACGATTTTTTCCTCGTATGATAACATAATATATGACTAACAACGTCCCAGCTTATTTTTTTGCAGATAGATTCAACTAATTATAAAGAAAGAGTATTTTTCTAGCTCCGTGTGAACAAGTGGGTGATGTATATGTGTGTGTATATATATGTATCTGCTGATGGACAACTTGGCACTTTGCTTCCTTAATAAATTCCACGAGAGGCATCTTTGACCCAAACGACAATCATATACTTAGGCCATGAAGGAATATGCTCTAGGAAGATGCAACCATGTGGTGGTAGAGGCGTACGTGCCTGCATCAGTAGAGTCCGTTTGTTTCGCGAAAAATCCACATTTTGAAAATCGTTTTCTCAAAAAGTGATGGATTATATCTCTTACAAAAATATATGAACGGAAAATGTCTTCATCGTCCACGAAAAGATTTAGGCATAAATTACTACCTAATTATTCCAAGAAATAAAACCAATCATTTTTCAGCAAAATATTTTTTCAGTATCGTTCATTTTTTCACGGAACAAACGGATCCTTTAATGCAAGACGAAGCTCCCACGAAGCTTGCTATGGTCAAATGTATAAAAATGACTGAAGCCAGGATGAAGCTTCTTCTCCATGGCGCTTGTCTTTGTCACGGACAACAACATGAAAACTGATGACCAAGGGTGGTCGGGACGATGTTCACACTAAGGGTGGCCCCTTAAATTGTATTTTCCCTGAAATTACGCATGACCGCTTTGGCTCAATTGGTATTAGATTAGGTCTCCACCCCCACCAGAAGTCTATATAATGAGAAGGTTTAGGTTCCATTGCTGTCACTAATCATACCAAAAAGCCCATCTCTTTTGCAATCTTTGGACCATGGCAACCAGAGCACTCCTCTCCCAGGCAGCGCGAAGGTATGCACATCCATTCACGTATTATCGACTAGATACAGTGCTGTAGGTTTTGGAAGTTTTGGAACCGTACCTCGGAAAGTTGGGAAGTTTTTCTATTTGAAAAATGCTTTCCTGACAGTACTGTCAGGAACGGTATAATTTCAACCGTAAATCCATAAACCATCATCGCGTGTTTTGCATAAAGCATTTTATTGATTGGGAGATCGTGTAGTTAGAAACAACTAACAGTACTGTTAAGGCTAGCAGCTCCCTATATATTGTATGTATTTTTTCTTCTTGCACATAAATCTTCCTTAATGGACTCTTGGGTATATATAATTACCTACCTAAGCTTAATGGAAATATACAACAATTTCCGTCTCAACACATAGGATGAGGTTACGTGACATAAGTGTGTTACACAGGTCCGATAGCACAAGAGCAACAACAAATCGCTCATTCATGTGGCTTTTGCAATGTGTGTACGATTTAAGTCATCTAAGGGAGAAGTACTCTCGTTTTAGTTTGTGTTTGGTCCCGTCGAACCGGGCAGTGGGATTCACCGGCATATGATCCGCAGACTAGAGGGAAAGGTGGCCGTGATCACCGGCGGGGCGGGCGGCATAGGAGAATCTACCGCAAGGCTCTTCTCGCGGCATGGGGCCAAAGTCGTTATCGCCGACATCCGCAACGACTCGGGCGAGTCGGTGTGCAGGGATCTGGGGCCGGAGACCGCATCATTCGTGCACTGCGACGTGTCGTGCGAATCCGACGTCCAGAACGCGGTCGCCGCTGCGGTGGACAGGCACGGAAAGCTGGACATAATGGTGAACAACGCCGCGATCGGGGACCCGTCCAAACTCAACATATTGGACGTCGACAGGGCCGACTTCGACAGAGTGATTGGCGTGAACCTGACGGGCGTCTTCCTGGGGGCCAAGCACGCGGCTCGAGCCATGATCCCTTCGCGGAGGGGAAGCATCATCAACGTTGGGAGCATCAGCTCGAGCGTGGGCGGGGTCGCGTCCCACGCGTACGCCAGCTCCAAGCACGCCGTCGTGGGGCTGACGAGGAACGTGGCGGCGGAGCTCGGGCAGTACGGGATTCGCGTGAACTGTCTCTCGCCTTATTTCATTCGAACCCCATTGACGGAGGAGATGTTCAAGCTCGACGAGAACCCAGAGTTCCGAGTGTATTCTAACTTGGATGGAGTGACTCTTGAGGAAGAAGATGTGGCGGAGGCTGCTCTGTTTTTGGGGAGCGATGAGTCCAAGTACGTCAGCGGCCACAATCTGGCGGTGGATGGGGGCTTCACCACCATCAATCCCGCCTTCGGCTTGTTTGCTCGTGCTTAGTGGAAAAGCACTTCTTCGTTCCATCTTTACTGTACCCTGCATGTCTTTTCACTTTGTACCTTGTTTCCAATAAAGGGTCTGGTCAACACCATGTTGTAATTGAAAGAAAATCAAAAGGTTTCTTCAAAAGAGCTCAAATCTAGAGATTGAGACGAGACCTACTCTGGAAATTGCACCATTTTCTCTGTTTGGGTCAATTAAGGACGCGCACGACAACACTTTTGCAGTAGAATTTTTAAAATTCGTAAGGGTACCTTGAGAAGAATAAGAAGTCCGGTGACCACTGAACACCATGTGGCAATCGAAAAAGGTTTCTAAAATTCTTAAGTGCTCGAATCTAGAAATTGAGATGAGGCCTGCTCTGGAAGTTGCACCATTTTCTCTGTTTAGATAAAATTGATGGGAGTATGGGACTATCACCATTAACCCTAAGACTTAGACATATTCTACCAGACTACCGAAGACAAATTCTACCTAAGCCTCAAGACATATTCTATCATAAGCGACTGTTCCGGATGCATGGCATCAAGACACAGGAGCTTACTCATTAACTAATATTTTCTCCAGTCTTTATTTCTATAAGTTGCCCAAGGAAAGTGTTGGTCTACGTCTGTCGCTATAGGTTAACATTGTGAACCGATTCCTTGATAGAAACTCCCCACCTTTTCTAAGACTCTACCTAGGAAAAATTACAAAGAGAAATCCTAGATCTATTGCAATTATGCCAATTCAGTCTTTAACCCCTTTTTTTTTTCAATTAAATTCTAAACATTTTGTATTTGTACCAATTTAGTCTCCCTGGCCATTTTTGGTTGGAAATTGCTGACGTGGTGCGGCTAGAGATGACATGGACAAATTTTAATAATTTTTTTTGTATTTTTTTTCATTTCCTTTTCTTTTTTGTTAGGGCTGGTAGGAGGCCGTGAGCCAACCGTCGAGGCTCGGTGACCTCCGGCGGCCGTTGGGTGAGGGCTTGTGACCCCTCGTATCCTCTTTTGATTATCCAAAGTAACATATGTGATTAGAGCTGTCGAGACGGGTGATGGTCCCATTTTTAGCCTATAAGTAATGGGTTAGGTTATTATATGAGTTAGTAAATTTTGAAAAAATGAATTGGTATGGGTTTATAAAAAGCAAAGCCCACCTAGTTCTGGATTTTAATGGATTTTGGACTCTATCCAAATCAGACCTGGTGCAAGGTTGTGACTCTTACGTGCTTGCTTTCCTCCTTGTTGAACCCGTTGGTATGCCCAACCATCGAGCTAACATTAGGAATTGAATTTCATAAGTCATCAGTAAACAGAGGACATGCGAGGGGAGAAATATGTATTTTTTATTCTTTTTCATCAACCTTTACCATTTTATACAATAAGTTGCTATGATAGTATGGATCGTGAATATGGATTTTAATGGATTTGGCAACAACAAAAGAGTTGACTTGGATCGATAAAGCATGCATTTTTTTTTAATTTGTTTACAAGTATTTCAATCTTTATGTTTTATTGCGGTCTTTATTTTGTTTATTAGCGTATTTTTATTTTGTTAAATTATTTTTTAATTTGATATAAAAAAATCCAAAGTAACGTATTCACATTAAGAGCTTAAAGTAGGTTAAATGGGTGCGTAAGGGTTTCCATAGGTTGGGTTAAATCTGATTGTGCTTAGTGATATGGATTGGGTTAGGTATATGTCGGGTCAGTATGAATCACTAAAACTGTATTTCTTAAAAATGGATCAATTCGGGTCGGATCATTTTCGACCCGATCCGCTCATTTGTCTGGCCTAATATGTAAACATCCCTATGTGGATAACTTCTAAAGGGCGATATCGTTCTAATTGAATCACCGGTGAGTCCACATCCACGTGGAGGATACACTTTTGGTTTGATATAGTACCCCGATCCAGTTGCTCTCAAAACCCTATAAATTTGGAAAAAAAAAATGCGATAGCTAACTTCACCATTTCTAGAATTGTATTTGTGTTCCTTATTTTTTTGTTCAAATATCCAGCCTTAATCTCTTAATCAACGTGTGAGATCATTTAAATTAGAGTACATTTACAATTTTGGAAACGTTGTCCAAAAAGCCCTAAACCTATTATATTTTTTGCAAATTCAGTCTTAAACCTTTTTATTTTTACCAATTGAGTCGTGACTTTTCAAGTTTTGCCAATTGAGTTCATATGACCAAAAAACCCTAATGCGAACGCCAGTTCTCTTACATGGCACGAACGGCGTTACCGTGGATAATTATTAAAAATATTTTTATTACTTTATTATTTTTATTATTTTCCTTTTTCCCTTCTTTACTTTTTCTTTTTTGATTTTTCCCTTTTTCCCTCCGCCGGCAACTGCCAGGCCTTGTTGATGTTAGATGGAGATCATCAGCTTTAGTGGAGGGTCAACCTCGCTGATCTGGCGAAGGGATGTCCTCACCAACCCAAGCCCAGGCATCCCTCGCCCAAGGTTGGCGAAAAGAAAAAGAAGAAAAAGTAAAAAGTAAAGAAGGAAAAAAAAAGAAAAAAAATCTAAAGATACTAAAATATTATCAAAAATTATCCACCACACCAGCGATTTCTGGCTGAAATTGATCGGATGAATTTGATTGGAAAAACATGAAAAGGTTTAAAAATCAATTGAAAAAATTAAACGATTTATGATTGAATTAACAAAAGTGCAATAGGGTTATGACTTTTTGGACAAGTTTCACCAGAATGTTTGAAGCTTAATCGGTTTTGGCAGGAAAACAGTTGATATTTGAAAACCTCGTCGAAACTCATATATATGTATGGAAATATAAGGATTAGTTAAGAAGAATGAAGAAAAGAAGAATTGAGAAGTTTGTGTATGATTTTGATAATTGAAAAGAGTACAAGGGGAGCTTATTTATAGGCTTTACAAGATGACCAAATACAATAACCAAATATTATAATATTAGGGATACTCAGAATATCACAATATATATAACATTATCTAAATATATCTAATAATATCTGAAACTAATAACATCTAACAGGATTGATACCAAATAAAGTAGCTTACTTCACTCCAAAAGTCATTGATAATTTGATAGCAGTATATTCCGATCCCCACGGTAGAGAGAGAGAGAGAGAGAGAGAGTTAAAGGGTTGATTTACTCTAGGACTAGTCATATCAGCAGTGACTTAAGGAGATAGAAGCTGGTAATTAATCATAAATAAACCAAAATGGTGGATTTAACTAGGTGAGGAACTTACCAGTGTACATATACACACACATGTTCAAGCAAATAGGAATCTGAGCAGCAAATCAAGAAGAAAACCACGAAATCTTTTACCATGGCTTCCTATTTCTGTTACAAGCTAAAACCCATGGAATAAAAGAAACCAACAGAGAAAAAGGGACTCTTTATTGCCTCCCACACTTTATAACACCATCTGACACAAGCCTTTTATGGGCAAAATCAATAACGGAAAATCTAGAAAATAGCAACAGAGAAAGACCAAGTCACCCTAAACGTGTGCAGCAACATGTTGCAACCAATTCCTAAAGACTAGGACAATTCCTAACTTATTGAAAGCGTGGACAGAAGCAGAGCTTTGTTCCTAAAGAACGGACTAATCCTGGTGCTGTAAAATGGTCCTATAAGAATGCAAGGATGATGAAACCATGCATCGAGCGAGCAACCAATAACAATCAAGGTCAAAATGTTATTTGACCTCCTTAGTTATGCTTATTTCAAGACACAAAGTTTGGGTCTTTCGTGTGAACCATCCTGAACCTATGATCATATAAGAAAAGATCATATAAAATTTCGGCCACAAGAGAGAAAAAAAAGAAAAGAAAACTGTATAGAAATTAAAAGATAGAGGAAGGCCGATCTATGGAAAAGACAAGAGTGGATTTGCTTGAAAACAAGAAAATTGTGGAAAATTGTCCTAAATCTATTGTACTATTGCCAATTTAGTCCTAAACCTTTTAATTTTATCAATCCAATCTTGACCCTTTTGCATTTGTGCCAATTCAGTCCTAAACTTTTGACATTTGTGCCAATTCAAGCCAACTTTAGCCGGCCGGCGTTGACGTGGATGCCTGTCGGAGCTGACATGAACAAATTTTATTAGCATTTTAATATTTTTTTCAAATTATTTTTTTATTTTGATCGACTGGAGGAAGAAGAAAGGAAAAGGAAGAGAAGAAAAAAGTACAAAAAATAATTAAAAATTATTCAAGTTAGCATCGATCGACATCCATGTAAGTGTCGGCTTGTCAAAGTTAGCCGGATGGACTGAATTAGCACAAACGCACCAGTTTAGAACTTAATTGACATAAAAAAGATTTAGGATTGAATAGGTACAAATGCAAAAGGTTTAGGATTGAATTGGCAAAAGTACAATAGATTTAGTACTATATTTTTACAATTTATCCCTTGACAACCTAGCTCATTTTTCACCTAATTTCATCAAGTTGAAGGTAGCGGAGATGCGGAGAGATGGTGATGTTGTTTGTGGCAAATTGTTCCATCTAAGGTGACTTCTTTAAGTTCAAAATCTTGATTGAAACTCCTTCAAAGAGTCATGATTGGCGATAGGCTAAAATCCTGTTATTGTGGGAGGCTTTGTGGATGGAAATTGAGGCTGGAGGCGGCGCACTTCTTAGTCCAGATTTTTAGCTAATTTCGGGGAAACTATCCATTTTTGTCCGAGTTAAATTCATGACTATTGATTGACTTAATGTCTTCTATATCGGAGACGCCAAAACCATCTTTCCTTTTTCGACCTCGAATTTTTTGCATATAATTTCATTAACAACAATGCCAATTACTTCAAAACAATAATACATCCTTTTGTTAAACACAATGAGGAAAGAAATAAATTTAGAAGATAAGAGACTCAAAAAAATTACTCAAATACAATAAAAGAAGCTCTCAATATATATAATACTATGGATGAGAAAGTTTACTAATGGTCATATTCTACTGTTGCAAATGGACAACATCGTCATTTTAATCTACAGAATAATGTGACATCCTTAAAAAGCTTCAACTTTCCAAATAAAAAAGTTGATAATATTCGACATCAATGATCATGTATTTTCTATCTCTAAAAAAATATGAAAACAATGAAATCAAATTGACTATTGTTGGCGTCACTTAATATTTTTTTTTTATGACCGAGATGTCCGGACCAGTGTCGGCGGACTTACGTCCAGCCAGAGCGCGCATCTCGACTAATCCTAGGGGGGGCTAGTGCAGCATCTCACCGCCACGACCTCCCATTTAAATCATTGGAGCTCTGCAGGGGTTTCGAACTTGAGACCTGACAACGCTTAAGCCACAACGGGCCCAAGCCCTCACCTCACTTAATATCTTTTCAAGGGTAAGTACATTGAAAATCTAAACACTTTTTGCGAAAGTGAAATCAAATCATAAAACTTGTCAAATTAGTACAATCGAATCCTTCCATTAATCCATCCAACTTGGTTAATAAAAAATGTTGACGTGGTTTTTTTAAAATTTTCTCTCTTCTACGAGGCGATGACGTGGCAATAACATAAAACAAAAGCTAATCGGTGTCGATGAGATGACATGCCTATAACATGAAACAAAAGCTAAATGGCCTTAGTTTTGATCGAAATTTGATTTTTAATACAAATTCAAATTAAATTAATAATAAGCTAAATTTAAAAACAAAATAAACAAAATGAAAAAAAGAGAGATGTAAGAAATCAGGTGGCCCCACCATTGTCGAGAAGAGCCGACAATGATGGGTGATGTCGCGACCTAAAAATTTATTTTTAGGCTAATGGATTATCAGGTTAATAAAATGACTAACCTAATACGGACTCTCCCAAGCCCTACCAAATCGCAACTTAGGTTTTGAATTTAATGTTCAGATGATTTAATTTTTCGGAGCCGCCACTAATCATTTTTTGGTAGGTTGGTTAGAAACCTAAGTAGTTTAGTGGGAGAACTAAATTACTTCTGCGAACCAAAGATTAAAGATTCGGGGATTTGATTACGCTAGTTAATTGAAACTAATGCCCTTTCGGTACCCTAATTCCATGAGATATCCCTAATTTGGCAACTCAAGCTTGGTTGATTTTCTTTCAAGTTCAAGTGAGGTGTTTTTTATGTTTTCACTTTTTAAAATGACGCACGTGACATGCAAGGACTAACCTATATGCTGAATTTATTAAATGTGCAAAGTAACATCAAATTAATGCAATGCTAAAAATG